>CM066031.1:1646432474-1646655989 GCA_033557465.1 Ichthyophis bannanicus
GCGTTGGACCCATGCACAGTGACAGTTGGAGGCATGGTAAATGAAACATTGACAGCATCTGACAATTTCCCCCACACTAATGGCAATGTGCTCTCCAGGCCCACTGTCCTCCCCTAACCCGTCCAATCCCTGTCCCATTGATATGTGATGTGCAGCTACCATGGACATTTGTGCACATCAACTGCTATGCCAGTTCAGTAACCATTACCACGGAGCCACGCTGACACTTACCATGCGCTAATATTCATGTTAATTGCAAAGCACACTTTAGTAAAAGGGCCCGTTCATCGTATTATTTACCAATTGAATAAAGCTGATATTTTTAAAGCAATTCTATTTGCTTATTCATTTAACTAGTTAGAATTCTGATTGTTATTTACTGCTTCCTATCCCTAGCTCTGAGGCAACTTTACTGGAGTGAGTAAAGGAACCAAGTGGGAAGGGGGTGAACTTATCACCCCTGAGGAAATACATGAGGATCCTTATCATATTTCCCACACTTGAGCCACCTAATGACACCATAATCTTCAGGAGGGTTCCTAGTCTCAGTGGTGTTACACTAGCGTAAAACAATTGAGATAACTATTGGATTTGTTTTTATTTTCAAAGCTAATCTAGCTTCAATGAAGCAATTCGCTGAAAGACTTCTCCCAATTGACTAGAACTGCATCAGGAGAGCAATAGTGATTGAATGGATTGGCCAAGCTCTTAAAAGAACCTCAGCCTAAATAACTGAGAAATCATATTAGGGGTTTGTTTACTCTACTGCTCCTACCACTTCTGAATTCAAAAGAACTAATGGTTTGCATACTATGCAGTGCTAAACATAAGAACATAAGAATGTAAGATATGCCATACTGGGTCAGACCAAGGTCCATCAAGCCCAGTATCCTGTTTTCAACAATGGCCAATCCAGGTCACAAGTACCTGGCAGGTTCCCAAAAAGGTGCACAGATTCCACAATGCTTGTCCCAGGGTAAGCAGTGGATTTCCCGGGTTCTCTTTAATAATGGTTTAAGGACCTTTCCTCCAAACACATAAAAGAGAGGCATTTAGTCTGATTTCTTCACAATGCTTATGAAAGGTACGTATGGAGATGGTCATAAAAGGAAAAAGGGAAGGCAGATATAGCCAGCAGTGGAACAGATATAAGAAAGAATCAGGGAGTTCTAACAGTATGCCTATGGCCTCCTGCAGTCTACCAACTAAGCTAAAGAGATTTCTTTAAGAAGAGAGTAGCAATAACTGTAGCCTCCAATGCAACTGAAAGAGGAATGTCAGGACACATCTTTAGAGCTGTGTACGACTTGTAGTGCTATATAAATGCTCAGTAGTAGTAGTAGTAGAGGGGCAAAGGAAAGCAGAGATTTGTGGGAGTCAGGAAAGAAACTGCAAGTAAAGCCAGCAAATACACCCTATTCCCTGCTGAGAAGTGTATGCAGCTGGTTTCAATAGATTCCAAATGTAATGATTGGTGGGATTTGCATCAGATTAAGATAATGAAAGTTTCATGGCTTCAGAGGCTCTTTGAAGATTTGTTAGCTTGCTAAATGTTAAGGAGGTAGGAAGTGATACTGGCTCTTCCAGGGCCAAGAGCACTCCACAGATACAACAGAGAATAGAGACTGGGAAGCATGCCCCTGGATTTTCATTCTCTCCTCTGTAGGGGCAGCTCAAGGCAATCTGCTGCCTGAGGTGAGGGATGAGGGATGAGGGGGGGGGGGGAGGCTTTCTCAAAACTGCAGTTAGGGACTGAACCAAATCAAAAAGTCCATTAGTTAATGCGGAGGAAATAAAAAGATGTTCGCACACCACGTAACTAAAACATTGAGCGAGAACCACTGCACAGTTTATAACACCAAATTAAATAACTCATTTTTATTTTGTTGTTATAAATTGTGTTATGGTTGTTACTTTGTCTTTTTGAATATATATTTTGCATTCGCAGAACTCCCCCCCCCCAACAATGGGTGCAGAGCAGAACTAGGACATCCACCCACAAAACTCAATATCAAATTTAAAAAAAAATCTGATTCTGGCCATCTCACTAACAAACATTCTCCAGTACCAGCCATATTGTGAACTAATAGAAAAACCCTACAAAAGTCACTGATGATCTACAAGGCCAAATCAACCATATCATACCAGCATAAACTTCCAAAACTCATACAACAAGGGGCCTACCCAGATAAAAGCAACACTATAAATACTGTAGCGGGCCCTAGAACATCCATGCATCTATTGAAAAGCTAAACAAGTCAAATTATTACAGTACAGGTCCCTTCGTACAAATTCCATGTTAACAGAACACCTGGCCTCAGTCAGATACTCAGAACACAGATCCTCACCAAGTACAGAGTAAGTGAGGATAACCTAAAGTGAAAATAAAAATATGTAGACAAAAATTAAACTGAAAGCCCAAGAAGCCAGACTCAGCATGCAGTGCAATACCAGAGAAATAAAAAAGACACATTTCCCTGTACTGTATAAAATATAAAAATAGTGCAAAGTCCAATCACTCATTTGAAAACAAAATTATTTTTTTTACCTTTGTTGTCTGACCATTTTATACTCTGATCTGAGGTTTCTGCTTTCATATGTCTTTTCATAGCTCTCTTTCTATGGTCTCTACTTCATTTACCATTTCTTGTCTCTCCTTTTGTTTTCTTCACTTCCTTCCATCTTGTATATGGATTTTTTTCTTTCTACCTTTCTTCCATTTACTTCTCTCTCTCTTTCCAGCTCAGTAGATTTCACTACTTCTTACTATTCAGTTCTCAATCTCCCTCTTATTTATGCCATCTACCTACCACTTTTCAAGCTACACCCTAGTCCTTCCATTCCCCAGCTCTTCTTCCCTTCTGTGTTGTCCAACATTTGTCCTCCTGTCCCCCCCCCTCCATTGTCCAACATGTATCCCTACTACCCCCATCCAACATTTGTCTACCTGCTTCCCCCCTCCAGCATTTGTCTTCCTGCCCCCTTCTCTGTTGTCCAGCATATGTCCCCCTGTTTCCCCCTATTGTCCAGCATTTGTCTTCCTGTCCCCTCCCATTGTCCAGCATGTCTCCCTACTTCCCCCATCCAACATTTGCTTCCTGCTTCCCCCCCACCAGCAATTGTTTTCCTGTCCCCCTACCTTGTTATCCAGCATATGTCCTCCTGTCTCCCCCCCATTGTCCAGCATTTGTCCTCCTGTTCCCCCCTGTTGTCCAGCATTTGTCTCCCTGATTCCCCCTCTCCAGCATTTGTCTTCCTGCCCCATCCACTGTCTAGCATCTGTCCTCCTGTCTCCTCCCACCATTGTCCATCATCTGTCCTCCTGTCTCCTCCCCCCATTGTCCAACATTTGTCCTCTTGTCTCCCCCCACCCATTGCCCTGCATTTGTCTCCCTGCTTCTGCTTTTACAGCATTTGTTTTCCTGCCCCACTTCCCTGTTGTCCAACATTTGTCCCCTGTCTCTCCCCTTTGTCCAGCACTTGTCCCCTTGTCTCTCCTCTCTGTCCAGCTCTTGTCCTCCTGTCCCCCCTCCCTCCACCTGCACTTCTCTTCCTGCAAGCGATCTGACTGATCATCCGGCGGCGGCACTCCAGCTATTTTTATTTTAGATTTTACCTCCTCTGGTCTGCCTCTGACTTCCTGATGCTTTTTTTTTTTTCTCAAGAATGCTTGTAGCGAAAAAAAAAAACAGTGGGAAGACAGAGGCAGGCCAGAGGCAGCAAAATCTAAAATGAAAACAGCCAAAGTGCCACTACCGGACAAATCAGCCTGATTGTTGGCAGAAAAGTGGAATGAAACCAAAAAACTGCCAGCATGGTTTAAAGGTGAGGTCAGAGAGGCTGCTATGGCCAAAAAAGCTTGCGATGAATGCTGCAGCGAGAATACTACTTGGAGCTTCCAAGAAAGATCACATCACGCCCATCATGAAACATCTACACTGGCTTCCTATACAGGCCAGACTCACTTTCAAAACCCTACTGCTTACCTTCAAAGCTATCAATGGGCTCTCCTCTGCATCACTAGCAGATCTTATCCAAATCACTCCCCCCAACAGGTCCAGAAGATCAATAGAGGTCAACACACTAATAGTCCCAAAAGAAATAACCCAATGCACCCAGGCAACAGCAAACAGAGCCTTTAAATTCTGCGCACCTATAGGCTGGAACACTCTACCACCCAACATACGCTCAATCCCTAACCTGGCCCAGTTTAGGAAGGCGGTAAAGCACTACCTATTCTGCATGTACTACTAGGTAGAAGGCGCGGTGATACAACAGCCCCATCCATTGACTAGACTAGGCCACACAATCGAATCTGACCCTACAAGATACCAATGAATATGGCTAGCGAAATACGACCTCCATGAAGATTAGATGTAAATAGTTCCCCAAGTTCTCCAAGTTTTCTTACCTGTTCATTGTAAACACAGTTCCGTAAGGCAATGTGTATGTTTTATGTTCTATGTAAACCGCACTGATGTTGAATAGCACGGTATAAAAGAAATGTAAATAAATAAAATAAATAAAAAAGCATCTTTCAGGAAATGGAAAAAAAAAAAGCCAAATGACGAAAACTGGAAACAGCATAAGCACTGGCAAGTTAGATGCAAGGCATTGATAAAGCAGGCAAAGAGAAAATTTGAGAAGAAGCTTGCTGTGGAAGTAAAAATGCATAATAAAGACTTTTTCAAGTACATTCATAGCAAAAAGCCTGTGAAAGAGTCAGTTGGACCATTAGATGATAGAGGGGTAAAAGGGGCACTAAGAGGGGACCAGGCCATAGCGGAGAGACTGAATGAATTCTTTGCTTTGGTTTTTATTGAGGAAGATGTAGGGATGTTACCCATGACTGAAGTGGTATTTAAAGGTGATACTGTGGAAGAATTAAAAGAAATATCAATACACTGGGAAGATGTATTACAACTATTTGATAAACTGAAGAGTAGCAAATCACCTGGACTGGACGGTATACATCCAAGGGTGTTGAAAGAACTGAAATATGAGATTGAAGACCTGCTATTAGTAATCTGTGAACTATCATTAAAATCATCTGTAATATGTGAAGCCTGGAGGATGGCCAATGTGACACCAATTTTTAAAATGGACTCCAGGGGTGATCCGGGAATCTACAGACCAGTGAGCCTGACATCAATACTGGGAAAATGGTAGAAACCATGATAAAGAACAAAATTACTGAACATGTAGACAGTCATGGCTTAATGGGAAAAAACCACCATGGCTTTAGACAAGGAAGATCTTATCTTACTAATCTGTTATGTTTTTTTGAAGGTGTGAATAAACAGGTAGACAAAGGTGAGTTGGTTGATATAGTGTAGCTGGACTTTCAGAAAGCCTTAGACAAAGTCCCTCATCAGAAACCTTTGGCAAAACTAAAAAGTCATGTTGATCAAGAACTGGTTAAAAGATAGAAAGCAGAGGGTAGGGCTAAATGGCCAATTTTTCCAATGGAGAAAAGTGAATAGTGGAGTACCCCAGGGATCTGTGCTGGGTCTGCTGCTTTTTAACATATTCATAAATGACCTGGAAATGGGAATAACGAGTGAGGCTATCAAATTTGCAGATGACACAAAACTATTTAAAGTTGTTAAAACCCATGAAGATTGTGGAAAATTGCAAGAGGATCTTCATAAACTGGAAGATTGGGCATCCAAATTGCAGATGAAATTTAATGTGGACAAGTGCAAAGTTATGTATCTAGGAAAGAACAACCCAAGCTATGGTTACACAATGCAAGGTTCTACATTAGGAACCACCACCCAGGAAAAAGATTTAGGCGGCATCGTGGATAACATGTCATATGTCATACTGGCTGATATAGGTAGATTGCTCCACTCTAACTTACTACTAAATGTGAGGTATTCATAGGATTATTCCTCATTCAACTTTTGATACCCAATTTGTAGTCTCAGATTAACACGGCACTGATTATCACAGGAATCAATGAAAATCAACGTGCCTAGAAAACATCAATGACCACTGGGCTTTTTTTCTTTTTTTGTGATGCTGATTCAACCCTTCTATGTTTGTCTTCCCTTGTGACAAAATATATATATATCCGTGTTGATAAATATTTTCAAACTGCCAATTCTCCTTCTTGATCACAACTATGTTGTTTTTTTGCCAAAATATATATATATATTCGTGTTAATGAACTTATCTTTTTATGTTGATTCTTCTTGTACTTGAGAATGCTAATTCTTCTCCTTGGCGAAATGCACTGATTTATATTTACTCAACGCCCCATTTGGCGCCTGTGCGTTTCACTCCCTTTTGAGAGTTTCATCAGGAGATCTATGTATGAGCAAAAATAGCATTATAGATAAAAAGACAAAAATCCACTTAAATTAGCAAGTTATTTTTTGTCTTTTTATCTATAATGCTATTTTTGCTCATACATAGATCTCCTGATGAAACTCTCAAAAGGGAGTGAAACGCACAGGCGCCAAATGGGGCGTTGAGTAAATATAAATCAGTGCATTTCGCCAAGGAGAAGAATTAGCATTCTCAAGTACAAGAAGAATCAACATAAAAAGATAAGTTCATTAACACGAATATATATATATATTTTGGCAAAAAAACAACATAGTTGTGATCAAGAAGGAGAATTGGCAGTTTGAAAATATTTATCAACACGGATATATATATATTTTGTCACAAGGGAAGACAAACATAGAAGGGTTGAATCAGCATCACAAAAAAAGAAAAAAAGCCCAGTGGTCATTGATGTTTTCTAGGCACGTTGATTTTCATTGATTCCTGTGATAATCAGTGCCGTGTTAATCTGAGACTACAAATTGGGTATCAAAAGTTGAATGAGGAATAATCCTATGAATACCTCACATTTAGTAGTAAGTTAGAGTGGAGCAATCTACCTATATCAGCTTATATACAGCTCCGAAAAGACCACATACAATTTTTTATATGTCATACTGGGTCAGACCAAGGTCCATCAAGCCCAGTTTCCAACAGTGGCCAATCTAGGTCATAAGTACCTAGCAGTTTCCCAGTATTGATGTCTGGCTCTGCCCAGTGTGCAGCGGGGGCCAAGAGAGCAAATTGAACGCTAGGCATGATAAGGAAAGGAATGGAAAATAAAACAAAAGATATTATAATGCTTCTGTATAGTTTCATGGTGCAACTGCACCTTGAATATTGTGTGCAATTCTGGTCGCCATATCTTAAAGAGGATATAGCATTATTAGAAAAGGTACAGAGAAGAGCGACCAAAATGGTAAAGGGGATGGAAGGATACCACTATGAAGAGAGCCTACAAAGGTAAGGGCTCTTCAACCTGGAAAAGAGACAGCTGAGGGGAGATATGATAGAGGTCTATAAATTAATGAATGGAGTGGAACGGGTAAACGTAGATCGATTGTTTATGTCAGCAGAATATAGAAAGACTAGGGGACATGCAATGAAGCTACAGGGTAACCTATTCAAGAGAAAATATTTTTCACTCAACGTGTAATCAAATGCTGGAATTTGTTAGCGGAGGATGTAGTAAAAGCTATTAGTGTAGCTGGGTTTAAAAAAGGTAGAAGTTCTCGGAGGAAAGATCCATAAACCATTATTAAAAGGGACCCGGGATATCATTGCTTGACCCAATACAAGCATTGTGGAAACAGTGTCTTTTGGGGAAACTGCTAGGTACTTATGACCTAGATTGGCCACTGTTGGAAACAGGATACTGGGCTTGATGGACTTTGGTCTGACCCAGTATGACATATCTTATATTCCTATGTACATCCTCCGGTAATGAATTCCACAGGATTACGTGCTGAGTGAAAACAATATTTTCTCTAATTAGTCTTAAATGTGCTACATTGTAGCTTCATTGCATGTCCCGTAGCCTTTATACCTTTTGGAAGAGTAAACCACCAATCTGTTTACCCATTCCATTCCACACAGTATTTTATAGACCTAGAGGAGAGGAGGGACAGGGAAGATACAGACCTTTAAATACTTAGAGAGTATTAATGAACAAACAAACCTTTTTCAAAGACGGGGAAGCTGTAAAACTAGAGGGCATAACATGAAGCTGCAAAGGGGTAAACAGAAAGGCAATGTCAGGAAATACTTTTTCACTGAAAGGGTGGTGGATGCTTGGAATGCCCTCCCGATGGGAGTAAAATGGCATGGGACAGGCATGGTGGATCCCTTTATAGTAACAGGATAAAATCAAAATAAATGTAACTAACTCTGATATCTTTGGTTTTATTCTCCATTCCTTTCTTTGATTCTTAGCATTTGATTTGCGTTCTTGGCCATGGCTGCACACTGGGCAGAAATTTCAATGTATTATCCACAGTGATGCCCAGATTCTTTTCCTGCGTGGCGATTCATAATGTGGAACCTTGCATCGTGTAACCGTAGCTTCTTCCCTAAGAGCATAACTTTGCATTTGTCCACATTAAATTTCATCTGCCATTTGGACACCCAGTCTCCTAATTTTTCAAGATACTCTTGTAACTTTTCAGACTCCTCTTGTGTTTTAACAACTTTGAATAATTTTGTGTCATCTACAAATTTGATCACCTCACTCATTGATTCCATTTCTAGGTCATTTATGAATATGTTAGAAAGCAGCTGGCCCTGCACAGATCCCTCGGTACTCCACTATTCACCTTTTTCCATTTAGAAAATTGGCCATTTGGCCGTACTCTCTGTTTTCTATTTTTTAACCAGTTCACATTCCACCCTAGTGCCCTGCCTCCTATCCCATGACTTTTTAATTTCCTCAAGAGTCTCTCATGTGAGACTTATATCGCAACAAATAAAGTTAAGTTTATTTTGATTTTATCCTCTTACTATAAAGGGATCTACTGTGTCTGTCCCATGCCATTTTGAATTCCTTCACTGTATTTGCCCCCACCAGATCCATAGGGAGGGCATTCCAAGCATCCACCACCCTGTCAGTGAAAAAGTATTTCCTGACCTTGCTTTTAAGTTTACCACCTGGCAGCTTCATTTTATGCCTTCTAGTTTGGATGCAATCTATTTTCAATTTTCCACTTTCAATCATGTCTAAATGTTTTTTTTTTTGCAAAAATACTACATCTAACTTAAGTTTCCTTAAATACATCAATTTGCTTTTTTTTGTAATAGGTTGATTAATGCCACAGACTGAGGCAGTCTGCAGACAATATTCAAGAGCTGCACACAATACTCGAGGTGCGGTCGCATTATGGAGTGATAGAGGCATTATTATATCCCTCTCCTATCTCCCTCTTCTCTCCCTTTTTCATGCGCATTGTGGAATGCACATTCTGTCTCCAATAAACTTGCCTTCATTCATGACCTCTTTATTTGTAATACTCTGCATCTCCTAGCTCTTACTGAAACTTGACTTCTCCCTGAAGATTCTGCTTCAGTCGCTGCTCTCTGTCATGGAGGTTACCTATTTTCCCATACACTTCAGGCCATTGGCCTACTCTCTCATTCCTGACAATTTCAGACCCTCCTTCTGCCTCCATCTAATTTGTTTGCTTCCTTTGAAGTCCATGCCATTTGCCTATTTTCTCCACTATCTCTCCAAGTAGCTGTCATTTATTGACCCCCAGACAAGTCCATCTCTACCTTTCTCACCAACTTTGACTGCTGGCTCTCTTCCTTTCTGGATGGATCTTCCCTTTCCCTTATTTTTGGGGATTTTAACATTTATGCTGATGACCCTTCTGACCCTTATGCCTTAAAGCTCCTTTCCCTAACCTCCTCATTCAACCTCCAGTTGTGCTCTACCGCTCCTACTCACAAGCATAGTCATTGCCTTGACCTCATCTTCTCCTCCAACTTTTCACCCTCCAACTTCTCCACCTCAGTTCTTTCCTTATCCATCACCTGCTAACTTTCACCCTTAACCACCCCCCCTCCCACCTTGGTCTTGCTTGATCTCCACCAACATGTTTAGGAATCTTCGCACTATCATCCTTCAGCTCTCTCCACTGTTGTCTTATCAACTCTTCTCCACTAGGTCATCTGAGTATGTTGATGGGGCAGTATCCTCCTATAACAATATACTCTCCTCTGCTCTGGATGCACTTGCTCCTCCATTCCACATGCTATGAGGCGTACTGTACCTCTACCGAAGCTATCCTCGACAACCCGCTACCTACATTCCAGTGCCTGCTCAGCTGAGCGCCTTTGGTGTAAATTATATACCCTTACTGTCTACATTTCATATTCATGCTAACCTCTTTCCAGTCAACTATAGCACTCACCAAGCAAGAGTACTATGTCCATCTGACTTGCTCTCTTGCCTCTGACCCTTGCCATCTCTTTGTTATGCTCAACTCTCTCCTCAAGGTCCCTCCTCCCCCAATCCCTCTTACACTGTCTGCCCAGACCTTGGTTGACTATTTCCATGACAAAGTCCAGAGAATTAGCCTTGAATTCTCCACAAGATCATTTGATAGGGGAGCCCAGTCCACAAACATTCCAAGTTATACAGCATAGGGACGAATCACCCATTCTCTTCCCTTATGGGGATAAACTCTACAACAATAAGTATGAACCAAAGCAGGGTTATCTCTAGTCTAAGAACCCCTCCTATATAGCTAACTGACCCCATAGACCCCTTCACGAATCCAAGATTCCTGTCACCCCCCTTAAAGTACCCACCCTGACACTGCACCCTCCTCCCCCTCCCCTTCTCCCCTCCTCCAAACCATCCGAAGGCTTCAAGTCACCCCTCACATATAAGAATCACCTCCCCCCCCGCTTTACTTCCAACACTCATCTAACACTCCCCCCCCCTTCGCAGTCTGGCAAGCATATAATTTCACTAACAATTGCAATAAACACAGTCATACATGCCGCCATCCATCCAATGGACCCTCACTCCCTCCCATCTGCAACAGGGCAGCCCAAGATAGACCCCAATGGACTAGCATGATAATGTCCAGGATGGCCTCCAGTATGCCCAGTCTCGGCAGACCCAGTCCAGTTAATTATCCAGATCCAATGTAGGCCTACCCCCCAAGTTCCAAGTGTCCAAGTGGCTACATGGTGCAAGCATTTAGGTCCCACTAGGTCCAGGCTGCATCACCAGGCCGGATCATGCCCAGCACAACCAAAATTATATCAGGTCCATAGCTCTCACACCATCTCTAAACAGGCGCCATCTGTCCCCAGGGTAGAAAAGTTCTGTGGCCTCTGCTCGCACAGATTACACCTTCCCAGGCCATCTAGTAATGCTTATGCTCCCTCCACAATATTGTAAAATTCCATTTGGCCATTCATGACCACCACAAACGAGCCTGATAGAGTAGGGCGAAATGCATTTTGCGTTCATGGAGGTGTGCACAAATTGGGGAAAATTCTTTGAGCAGTCAGGCCACACAAACTGAATAATCTGAAATATAAACACTCTGGCTGAGCTACATTCAGCAGGCTGCCTGCAAAATCTCCTCTATGTGCAGAAAGTTCAGCATCCAGAAAAGCACTGCACATGGCCTATCTCCTGTGTTTCTATGAGGGCCCATCCAGTGTGCATGCTCCAAAATGAGATCAGCCACCCGATCCCCCAGTTGGAGCCATGTCTCTAAAAAAGCCCCGGAGTTCTGCATCAGCCAGAGACTTGGGCAAACCAACTATCCTAAGATTATTGCATCGGGAGCGATTTTCTTGCTTGTCCCATTTATCTTCACATGTTGCCACAGGTTTTTAAGCAACATCAGCTCCACTCTGAGGATCTGCGCTTAATCCTCCACCTCAGACATGAGGCATTCTGCCTCAGTCAGTCAAGAATTCAGGGCCTCAAGGGAGCCTGCCACGTGGTCTAATCTGGCAACAATAACCTAGAATTTGCCTTCCAATCCTGCAACTACCGCTCTGGACATCTCCAAAACCAGTCCCTCATTATGTTTAGTTGGTGAGCGTGGCACCGGCAGTGCATCAGCCATCTTGAATTCTCCAAGGTAGCCTCTATCCTTTTCTTTCTTGGGTGCTTTGGACATCATGGAAGCCTGGACCAACACAGTACTTTCCACCAGGAGAGCAGAAAGGCAAAAGGTGGTATATAAATACAGCTAAATAAATAAATAGATGGGCCACTTTGGGGAGATTCCATGCAAAACGACATATGTAGTGAGCAGCAATCTTGGAGGCAGAAATTCACATCAGTCTCTGTTCATCGCATCATGTGACCCCTGCTATCATTTAAATAACCCAAAGAAGCAAAACTCTACCGAAGTTAACTAACAAGGTATTGTTGTTGTTGTTAAGTGATGTCAAGTCAATGTAGACTCATGGCAACCCTCTGGATAGTTGTCCTAAACTGTGTTTGGTCTTCAGTCAGGCAGCAAATTGTTGATAGAGTGACATCCATAGCTGCTGTAATTGTATTGCTTCATCACATTGTTGGCCTTCCTCTTTTACTTTCAACCTTGACAAGCATTGATCTCTTTCTCTAATGATATTTCTCTTCACATAATGTGTCCAGAGTATGAAAGTTGAAGTCTTGTCATTTGAGCATCTAAAGAAAGCTTAGACTTGATCTCTTTTAATACTGACTGATTTGTTTTTTGGGCAGTCCAGGATTTACACAGTATTTATTGCCAGCACTACAATTTGAAAGCATTGATTTTTTTTCCCTCTTTCTTTTCCACTTTATAACTTTTGCATCATATGATATTACTGAAAATACCATGTCTTGGACAAGTCAAATGTTTGTATGGAGAGAAATATCTCTGCACTTGAGAATCTTGTCTAAGGGGCTTGTTTACAAAGCCGCGGTAGCGGCTTTCGCCCGATATCGGAGCCGCGGCCCCATTGAATTCAATGGGGCCACGGCTCCGATATAGGGCAAAAGCCGCTACTGCGGATTTGTAAACAAGCCCCTAAGTCCTTCATGGCTGTTCTGCTAAGAGCAATATGTCGTCAGATTTCTTAACTGCTTATCTATTGGTTATTAATCCAAGAAGGTTAAAGTTGCCTACTATTTCTATTTTTTTCCTTCAAGGATGAAATTAGTGATGTTTCCAGGAACGTTGTCTTCTCATCTTAAAGTTCAGGCCCATTTTAAGGCAACATTTCTTGATCTTGATTAGCAGGTGTTTCAGATTGCCTTCAGCATAGGGAAGGTTGTTGATGAGTCTTCCATCAGTCTTCACACATTTGTTGTCTTCATACAGTCCTGCTTGTCTGATGATTGTTCAGCATATAAACTAAACGGGTTTGGGGAAAGTATGCAGCCTTGCCATATTCCTTTGCCGATTTTAAACCTTTCTTTTTCTCCTTGTTCTGTTCGAGCTCTTTCTTCTTAATCATTGTAAAGGTTGTGCATGAGAACTATCAGGTGTTCTGGTATACCCATGCTTCTTAATGCTAGCTAGCCCCCCCTCTTGTCACTGACTATTGTTTTTAAGTTACATTATAATTTAAACTTGGTAATGTACATGAAACAGGAACATTCATAACGTGGATTTTTCTGATTTTTTAAAATTATTTTCCTCCGATCCCAGCCATACTATATCACCAAGCCTTTTTCTTTTTTTTTTTTTTTTAAACACATGGTCTGTGCTCCCAAAAAACCCATGACCCCTTCAGCTCAGCCTCGATTCGGGTCTCTAGGTATTTACACCTATTTATTTATTTAACTGCGTTTATATACCGCTTTTCACCGGGTCAGAGCGGTGTAACATAAAAGGGGGGGGGGGGGGACAGAGATCAGTGTAGAGGGGGGAACCGACATCACGGGGCCAACATTGATGATTTGAACAGGTGGGGAAGTATTAGGGAATAGACATAGGTCTCTTAGAGGGTAAATTGGGGATTTGGTTGCGGGACTGTGGGATGTCAGTGGAGGTTGCCTGTTTCTGGTCCAAGATATTCCAGGAAGAGGATGGTTTTTAGTTGTCTTCGGAATGCAGTTGGATCAGCGGTGATTCTGATTTGACTTGGTAGTGAGTTCCAGAGGGAGGGTGCGTATAGTTCAAAAGCTCTGTTGCAGGTTCGTTGATTATATTTTGTTCGTTGATAGGGGATAGTGAGGATGTTGTTGGTGGTTTGTCGGGTTGTTCTGTTGTGGGTGGGCTGGGGTAGCAGGTAGCGGAGGTGGGAGGTCTGTGTCTGATGGAGGGCTTTGTGTATAAGCAGGGCAGCTTTGTATTTGATCCTTCCTTGAAGTGGTAGTATGTGAAGTTCTCTCAGGACTGGGCTAATGTGGTCGTGTTTTTTTGCTTTCTGGATGATCCTTGCGGTGGTGTTTAGGGCAGTCTGTAGTGGGTTGGTGTGGGTTGCAGGGAGTCCATGATAGATTATGTTGCAGTAGTCCAGGTGGGGGAGTGTCATGGCCTGCATGACAGTTCTGAAGTCTTGTGGATTTATGAGTGGTTTGAGCCGTTGTATTGTTTTTGCTTTGTGGAATATTGTCCTTGCAGTCTTTTTTATCTCTGGGGTAAATGTGAGAGGTTGGTCTATAGTGATTCCCAGATATTTTATTTGGGGTTGAATCTTTATTTGGGTGGTTCCTAGTATGATGTGAGATGGTGGGGTGAAATCTGGGTCCTTTGTTACTATGAGGGCTTCAGTTTTTTTGATGTTGATGGTCAGATTGTTTCTTTGTAGCCAGTCGGAGATCTCAATGAAGCAGTCTGATAGTTGGTTATATGTAGGGTTGGTGGTTGTGATTGTTCCGCATAGCATTATGTCGTCCGCGTATATATGGTAGTTGATGTAATGGTCTTGTATGATCGAGCAGAGTGGTTGCAGATAGATATTGAAGAGCATGGTGGACAGTGTGGAGCCTTGGGGCACTCCTTGATGTTGTTGGAAGGGGGGGAGGTTGCCGTGTTTGTGCGGATAAGTTGTTGTCTGTTTGTTAGGTAGGAGCGGAACCACTGCAGGACAGTGTCTTTGATTCCTATGCCCTGGAGTCTGTGTAGGAGAATGTTGTGGGAAATGGTGTTGAAGGCTGAGGATATGTCTAGAAAGAGCATGATGTACAAAGAGTGTTTGGCCTGTGTGCCTTTGGTGAGGGTGTTCAGTAGCGTTGTCATGAGGGTTTCAACTCCATGGTATGGGCAAAATCCGTGTTGTTGCGGGTCAAGTATTTTGTTGGTGTCTAGGTGGTCTTGGAGTTGCTGTTGAATGATCTTCTCCATAATTTTGGTGGTGAATGGGAGGCTTGCTATTGGTCTGTAGGAGGCTGGGTTGAGTGGGTCCAGGTTGGGTTTTTTTAGGGTTGGATGGATTTACAATTATATCTCACATATGAATTTTTTTTAAATTAATGGGACAGGGAATGTCTTGATATCAATTTAGTGGTATGATCATAGTATACATAACCATGCAAAACCACAAAAAAGACATGGAGCTCAATGATCTTACTAAGACAATCTGGAATCTAGTGCAATCTCATAAACATTCCTATGGATCAGATGCACCACATGAGCTGGTCCAAATTAAAATACAGTATAATTAAATAAGTGATATGGCACAAGAAGCTTTGGCTTTGATCAATGCTATGTATTAATTTGTGGGTATTAGTGCAGGCAAATTGCTGGCAAACTACTTAAAATTAGTGAAGACACAAAAATATGTCCTTACTTTGTACTGCATATGGGAAACTAATACATGAAGAGTAAGACATCATGCAACACTTTTGACTACTCTTTCTCCCTATATCAACCTTCTTCATCACTAAATGTCAAGGCAGTGGAAGATTTTTTGGATTCTATCATGTTTGACAAGGTTGAGGGTCAATGCAAAAGAGGAAGGCCTACAATGCAATGGATTGATACAATAACAGCAGCTATGGTAGCCACTCTATCAAGAATTAGCTTTCTAACTGAAGACCGAACAGTTTAGGACAACTATCCAGAAGGTCACCAGGAGTCGGTACTGATTCAACAGCACTTAGCAGGCCCCCTAGTATTGAGCCCATATAATGCAGGTATTAGAGGAACCCATCTGACTAGATGAAAATAAACAGGTCAACCAGGGTTTTAAGTTGCATAAAAGCTCTGGGTAGTGATTTTAATATGGACTTTTATAAACATTTTTAATATTTGCTTTCTCCCGTGTTGCTAGTGCTTTAGCAACAGTTTATAGAGAAAGGTCTTTTGCTGATGCTGTAATTGTTTTGTTGGCAAAACTGGATGAGACCCTTTATGCTGTCAGAACTATCAACCAATTATTTTGATTCAAAAAATATACACTAAAAGCCTAGTGAATATAATAAGTGAAGCAAGAGGGAGGAGTGGCCTAGTGGTTGGGGCAAGGTACTACAGGCCGGAAGGTCGGTGGTTCAAATCCCACTAGAAGACAGCAACCTTGGGCCAGAAGGACTGGGGTTTCTAGTCCCACAGGTACTCCTTGTGGTCTTGGGCAATCCACTTAACCCTCCATTGCCCATGTTCCCTGTAAGTATTAGTGTATGTGTCTCATATCCCCTTGTGTTAAATGTATCCCCCAACCACTTTGACCTGGTGAAAAGCGGGATATAAATGCAGCTAAATAAATAAAGCAATGCATTATTAATACATCGTGAAGCAGTTAGGTGCACAGGAGGTGTTCTCTTCAATCCTCCCTGTTGAGGGTAAAGGCCAAGGCAGAGAGGCTCGCATCCTGGAGATGAATGCGTGGATGGTGTCATCGAGAGCGTTTTGGTTTCCTAGACCATGGGATGCTGTTCCAAGGGTTGCAGAGCAGAGATGGCATCCACCTGTCCAAGAAAGGTCAATGCATCTTTGGTAGTAGACTGGCTAATCTACTGAAGAGGGCTTTAAACTAGATTCGTTGGGGATGGGTGAAGAAAGCCCCCAGGTAAGTGAAAGCCCCCAGGTAGGTGATACATTAAATACCTTTATGGAAATGGGTAACAGGGGTAACATATGGAAAGCAGTGTGTATTAATGCCCGTAGCATGGGAAATAAGATCCCTGAAGTTGAAGCTTTGGTGGGAGTGGCTGACTTGGATTTAGTGGCAGTTACAGAAACATGGTTCACAGAAAACCATGACTGGGATTAACTATACCTGGCTATACTTTATTCAGAAAGGACAGGGTAGGAAGAAGGGGAGAAGGAGTGGCACTATATGTAAAAACTACTATTAAAGCTTTGGAATTACAGAGCTTAAAAGGGAGAGAGGAGGCATTGTGGGTTAAACTAGAAAGAGGGAAAGAGAAATCTATTTGCATTGGTGTGATATACAGACCTCCATCACAAGAGGAAGAGGTGGACAGAGAGTTAATTGAAGACATACTCAGCATTGCTAGGAAAGGGGAAGTGCTACTGATAGGAGATTTCAATATGCCAGATGTTGATTGGCACATTCCTGCTGCAGTATCATCTAGAAGTAAGGAGATCCTGGATTCTCTACAGGGAGAACTATTCAGGCAATTGGTAACAGACCCCACACGTGAAGGGGCCATACTGGACTTGGTGCTTACCAATGGTGAAAGTGTTTCTGATGTTGTAGTGGGAGATCATTTTGCATCCAGTGATCACCAGATGGTGTGGTTCAGTATTAGGACTAGGGCTGTTAGAATCCATTCCAAGGTGAGGATCTTAGACTTTAGGAAGACTAACTTTGCGAAGATGGGCCAATACCTCAGGGAGTCGTTAGTGGGATGGGAACAGCTGGGGGATGTAGAAAAACAGTGGGCAAAACTGAAAGGGGGTATTTTAAGGGCAACCAACCTTTTTTGTTAAAATGGTAAATAAAGGCAAAAGGAAAAGGAGACTGCTATGGTTTTTGAAGGAAGTAGCTGAAAAAGTGAAGAAAAAGAGGGAGGCCTTCATGAAATACAAGAGATCACAGAGAGAGGAAGACAGGCATCTGTATTTGGAAAAACTTAGAGAAGCTAGCAAAGTAGTCAAGAAGGCAAAGATTCAAAAGGAGGAGGAAATAGCCAATGCAATAAAATGGGGGGATAAGACATTTTTCAGATATATTAGTGAGAAGAGGAAGGGCAAAAGTGGTATTGTCAGACTCAAGGGTGCAGGGGGGGAATATGTAGAAGCTGATAAGGATAAAGCGGAATTGCTTAACAAATATTTTTGTTCTGTGTTCACAGATGAAGAACCAGGAGCAGGACCTCAGAAAATACCCACAAATAAGAAAAGAAGCGAGGGACATCTTGAACAATTTTCAGAAGACTGTGTTCGTGAGAAACTACTCAACTTAAAGTAGACAAAGCGATGGGACCGGATGGGATACACTCTAGAATACTGAGGGAACTTGGGGACGTTCTAGCAACTCCACTGACTGACCTTTTCAATGCCTCGTTGAAGTCGGGAGTGATGCCAAAGGACTGGAGAGAGGCTCATGTGGTGCCTTTACACAAAAGCAGAAGTAAGGATGTGGTTGAAAACTACAGGCCAGTTAGTTTAACTTCGGTGGTGAGTAAATTATTGGAAACGCTGCTGAAAGAGAAAATAGTGAGGTTTCTGGAGTCCAGCGGATTACAGGATCCGAGGCAGCATGGATTCACCAGAGGCAGGTCTTGTCAGACAAATCTGATTGATTTCTTTGACTGGGTGACCAGTGAGTTGGACCGAGGGAGAGCTCTAGATGTGGTGTATTTAGATTTCAGTAAAGCCTTTGACACTGTTCCTCACAGGCGACTTATAAACAAACTGAGCACCCTAGGGATGGACCCTAAAGTTACTGCTTGGGTTAGAAATTGGTTGGGTGGGAGGCGACAAATAGTAAAGTAAATGGAGCTCACTCTGAGGAGAAGGATGTTACCAGTGGTGTGCCCCAGGGATCTGTCCTTGGTCCGATTTTTTTTAACATCTTTGTTAGTGATATAGCGGAAGGGCTGTCGGGTAGGGTTTGCCTCTTTGCAGATGATACCAAAATCTGCAATAGAGTAGACACCCAGGAAGGTGTAGATAACATGAGGAGGGATCTAGCTAAGCTTGAAGAATGGTCTAGAATTTGGCAGCTGGGATTTAATGTTAAAAAATGTAAGGTCATGCATTTGGGCTGCAGCAATCCAAGGGAGCAATACAGTATAGGAGGTGAAGTACTTTTGTCCACTAAAGAAGAGCGGGACCTAGGCGTGGTTGTGTCTGATGATCTTAAAGTAGCTAAACAGGTAGAAAAGGCGACGGCAAAAGCTAGAAGGATGCTTGGGTGCATACGGAGAGGAATGTCTAGCAGAAAAAAGGAGGTGATAATGCCTCTGTATAAGTCTTTGGTGCGACCTCATTTGGAGTATGGTGTGCAATTCTGGAGACTGCACCTTCAAAAAGATGTGAACAGGATGGAGTCGGTTGCAGAGGGTGGCTACTAAAATGATTAGTGGGCTTCATTATAAAGCATATGAGGACAGACTTAAGGATCTTAATATGTACACCTTAGAGGAAAGGCGGGATAGAGGTGATATGATTGAGATGTTTAAATACCTCCGTGGCATAAATGTTCAGGGAGAGAGCCTCTTTCAATTGAAAGCAAGTTCTACTACGAGGGGACATGGGATGAGGGTGAAGGGAGATAGATTCAGGAGTGATATGCGAAAATATTTCTGTACAGAAAGAGTAGTGAATCCATGGAATAGTCTCCCAGTGGAGGTGGTAGAGATGAGGACAGTAACTGAATTCAAAAAAGCATGGGACCAACACAGAGGATCTCTAAAGGTAAAAAGTGGACTGTTGTAGTTGTTGTTATGGAAGGACAGACTAGATATGCCATGTGGTCTTTTTCTGTCATCATGTTTCTATGTTTCTATGTTTCTATGATCAAGTGAGATTTATGCCCTGTTGATACTCTGCTGACCATACCAGATTATTATGTGATCTCCTTCAGTTAGTATAGGGTGTCTCCTACCCCGTGATTGTAGTCTCAGTAGATGCAGAAAAGCATTTGATTATGTGGGGTGGGGGTATCTTTTTCAAGTGTTATGCTGAATTTGGACCTCAATTTTGTAAGATGGTGGGTATCATATAGTCTAGTCCCTCCGCTTAATTACTGTTGAATAAGACTATGTCCTTGCCCTTCCAGCTCTATCGAAGCTCGAGTCTAGACAAAGGTGCCCTCTTTCACCTTTATTGTTTTAGCATTAGAGCAGTGGTTCTTAACCAGTCCTCCTTGAACCCCTAGGCCAGTCGGGTGTTCAGGATAGCCCTAATGAATATGCATGAGATATATATGCATTAGAGATATCCTGCCAACCTGACTGGTTTGTGGCCCTCTAGGGCTGGATTCGGAGACCCCTGCCTTATATCTCTGTCATTTAAGAATGTGAGTGGGCAAGGTGCAGATCTCCAAGACATCGAAAAGGTTAGATAGAATTTTTCACATGCCTCTTTGCTTCTCACCACCACCAAAATATTGTCTAAGACAACGTTTTGGTGGGGGTGAGAATTGAGGAGGCATGTGACACATTCTATCTACCCTTTTGATGTCTAGGACATCTGCACCTTGCCCACTCACAATCTTAAATGGCAGAGGTGTAAGGCAGGGGTCTCCAAATCCAGCCCTAGAGGGCCACAAACCAGTCAGGTTGGCAGGATATCTCTAATGCATATATATCTCATGTATATTCATTAGGGCTATCCCGAACACCCGAATGGCCTAGGGGTTCAAGGAGGACTGGTTAAGAACCACTGCATTAGAGCCTTTGGTCATCAGGATTAGCAAGGATTTAGATATGCAGGGGATACAAATGGGTGAGCAGAATTATAAACATGGGCCTGATATTCAAACCATGTAAATGCCTCTAAGCTTGATATACAGTGACACTAACACGGTTAGTGATGCTGAATATCCCTGGGTACCCCCGCTATATACCCCAATGCTAACTGCTTAGCATCGGGGCATTAGTGGGGCAGAGCGACCTGCAGATAAAGATAGGCATGGCAAAAGCTGTCCTATCTTTAACTGCAGGAGCTGGCTCAATATCGCCGCTGCCCGGTTAGCTTCTGGGCTGTGTGGCTGACCTGGATAATCACTGTCAGTGGCCAGATATGGCCCCGGCACTGAATATCCAGGTTTTGTGTTCAGCGGGGATGGCTAGGCTTTGTAATTGTGCTAGCTGCCTCTGCTGAATATTGGGCCCTATGTTGATGTTGTTAAGTGCAGTTGAGTAGGTGTTGACTCATGGCGACCCTCTAGATAGTTGTCCTAAACTGTGTTCAATCTTCAGTCAGGCAGCTCATTGTTGATAGTGGCATCTATAGTTGCTGTTATTGCTATGTTTATATGCAGAAGTTATCTTGTTGTTCTTAGCATATACAGTTAATACTATACCAAAACTGATGGATACTATCAATTTATTCTCACAATTTTTAGGGTCTTTGAATCAGCTGGAATAAATCAGAATGTACTGTGTGCCACTGCATTCTCAGTGTGTTAAAGAGGACCTTTTAGACATCCCTTTCTAATGGAAACTTCAGGGCCTTAAGAATCTTGGCATTTGCCATAATATTCTGGAGGCTAACTTACTGGTTAATATGAATAGAGTTGTGCAAAGATTAAGAAGCAACTCTAAAGTGGTCTCCATTGTACCTCACCTGGTGGGGGAGATTAGATGCTACAAAAATATTGGGACCCCAGGCAAATTATGTTGAGTATGCTTCCAATACCATTCCTGAATATCTTGTTTTAGAATGATCGAAAACATCCTCTATCAGTTTCTTTGGCATAACAGGCCTCTGTGGATTGGCGTTAGTAAGCCACAGCTCTCTAAAACTCAAGGTATGAACTTTTGCAGTTTTTATGGCCTTATTATGTGAAGGATTCTGGTGTAGCCATCAGGAACCAGAATATTGCCCTAAATAGGTTTGCCTGGTATGTGAACATCTGTGTCCTTTGACATTACATATTGTACCTGCAGTGGATGATACTAGATTGATTAAATCTTTATTTAACTATTTTTGTAGACCAATTTACCTTAGAGTCAAAGCAGTTTATAGATTAAATTGCGCCTTAGATTTTCACACAGAACCCATTATACATTTAGGGCCAGATATTCAGCAGTGATAGTTAAAGCTGCTAAAGCAACTAGCTGCCGCTGCTGAACTTTAGATCCAGATAGTCAATGCCGGGGCCATATCCAAGCCCTGGCATTGAATATCTGGGTTTCCCGGACTATGAAGAAGCTAATCGAGCAGTGGCGATATTCAGCCACTGCCCAATTAATTTCTGTGGAGAAAGTTAGGCTGGGCTTTAAAGTGCCGAACTTCGGCCGCATTGCGGTAACCAGGAAGCAGCTCAATATCGCCCCTGCCTCATTATCGCTGGGTGATGCTTCTACTCTGGGCCTGGAATTGCCCCGATGCTAGTCGGCTAGCATCAGGCCATTCAGCGGAAACACCCGGGGATATTCAGCCACAATAACTGTGTAAGTATCATTGAATATTCCAGCCAAGAGGATTAACACGGTTAACAGCTAACTGCGTTAATCCCTTGAAATATCAGGTCCTTAACATTTATGATTACACAGAGCAGAGAATGACTATAGTGAGGATAACACTCTAATAAACCTATTATATGGAAAAATTGGGCAGCAGGAGGAATTCTGTATCTGTGGGATCTAACAGAATCTTTTATCATTTGATACTCTTTATATTAAATTTGGGATACGAGACATGCAATTAACAAGTGGAAACCACGTCGTTCTTTTTCTGGGTTTATCCCCGGGATGTTGAAGGATGATGCCAGGAGTGGGCCGGCCCTGGCTGATGCCAGGATCTGCGTAAGGCCTGAAGTTTAGTTTAGAAGTTCTATTCATGATTTGCACATCTGAAAATGTCCGTTCAGATGTGCATATCACATCCACGCCACAAGAACCATTTTATAAAGCATTGAATTTAAACATGTCCGGCACGATCATGTCTATGTTGCATGGGGGAGGCATGCCCAAGGTGATGATAAATAGATCAACATGCATCTCTGATTTCAGAATCGTGCTGCATATCTAAAACCACTAGCAGACATGTGCATATCTATATCTGCCCCTTGGTATGAATAGAAATTTGAAAAATGCTTGTTTCGGCCAGTATCAACAATAAGGATAACAGGGGTATTCCCCTTTGTCGCCGAAATAATTTTATCCCCCTCATTAAATTACCCTTGTAAAATTACTCTGAACTACAGTATATATAACTATACTATATGTAGAAAAATCATTAATATGAATTAATATTAATTTAGCATGAAATATTAATTTACTACATTTACTACAAGTCTGTCTAAAAGCCAAATTTTCTCTTAAGTTTCTTGACCTTGACCTGAAGAAAATGTTATGGCAAAATTTCAGATTGGGTTTCCTCAAGGCAGGGGGCGGAGGGGTTCTTACCTAAACATACCTTTGAAATGGGGAAGGAACTTGCTGATAAATGTTTCAACACCATACTTTATTAAAACAAGTTATTTCTATTGTTTACCATGCAGTTAGACTCTGATGAAAAGCAGATCTTCCCAAATACATTTTTGGGCAAATTCCTTACCTTTCTGTTTACAAAAGAAAGTGAAGTACCTTTCAGTGGTGTTTGTCACAGAGCAGTAGCAGCCAACAATGGACACTGTCAACTGCTTAAGGTTTCACTTCCTAATTAACTTTTTTAGAAGCATAAGAACTGTCTACAAACAAAGTTCTCACATTTAACCTCTGCCATTCCATTCCATTCAAAAGGAGTCACATGACTATGACCACTTACATCAACAAAGGACTGAAGTAAGGTCTGCACAATTCACATATAAAGGGTGTAATCTGAGGAGACTGACTACATGGCAAATTAGTATATGGCTTTATTCCGCGTTCCTTGTATGCTCTGCTATTATTCTGAAATGCTTTTTCATTTTGATAAAGCTTAATTTTCACTTCTCAGGTGTTTACTGGGAAAATTAGGTATTTTTGCATCTTCAGACAAATTGCCAGTTGCGAAATGTGATTATTTAAATAAAATAAGTAAATATATTCTTCTGTTCTGCCACATAATTATTGTGAACCTTCATCTAACGGTTCCTCTAAGTACTTATCCGTGTCTGGAACATTTTACAATCAAGAAAGCCGAGCCTACATGACCATAATAGCCTTTAAGAAATAAAATAATTCTTTCTGCCTATTCTAAATTATTTCTGACTGGGGAAAAAGTTTTGAGAATCATGTGTGTCACTTTCAGATGCTTTTCCTTACAGTGGGGCATGTTTACCAAAGTGCAGTAACAATTATCACGGGCTTTAGTGAGCATTAAAAGCAGCTAGTGCAGTAAAATCCCATGCTAAGAACAGAGTGATGGGGCAGGGAGTGAAGATGTCAGTCAGTGACAGCATGCGGGACAGCACCACACACTAGCTGTCATGATTGTTGATAGCATGGCTACTTTTAATGCCACCTGAAGAGGTGCATCCAGTGTTCATTCAAAACCCCCCCAAAACCCCCAGGTATATCACATCAGTGCACCCCTTCCCCTCAAGACCTAATCACCCCCCCCCCCCCACCAATCAAGCCCCGCCATGAACCCCCTCCCACACACCTCAGAGCAATCCTCCTCTCTTCAGATCCACCCTCTGGGGGACAGCACAGTAAACAATCTTGGTCCCCTCAAGAACTCCTGACTCTCTCCCCACCTCTCTGAACCACCCTAGGTCTTATCCAAGGCTTCCCAATGGTCTCAGTGTTCAATAGGGCAAAGGTGCAGTTCCAGGCCATCCACTAGACAGGCTAGATGACCTTCTAGGGCAGCAGACCTCTATGAGTTGCAGGACATGTGCTTCGGCACACACGACCTGCTGCTTCTGACCCCCGTCTGACAGGAAGTTGTGGTAGAGAAGGGTCAGAAGCAGCAGGCCATGTGTACCGAAGCACATACCCTGTCTAAACCGCTGCTGCACCCTGCCGATGGAATCTGCAGTAACAGGGGTGGCGTGTAGCACAGCTCAGTGTGGGGGAAGTGGCATAGTGCTGCTCAGCATGGGGGGGGGGTGGCAGAATCCTTGGGCCGGCCCTACAGAAGCAGTCTCCCTCTGCTCCTGCCCCAGCTCCAGCAGCTGTCAAAATGGCACCAGCAATCCCTAATGGTAGTCTCGCAGTCCTACCACTAGAGAATGACCCCTAGCGATGACACTGCGAGACTACCTCTAGAAGTCATTGGCAGGCAACATGGCTCCCGCATACAGTGATTGTGCCCTTTGCTCTAAAAGCAGAGCAGATGTTGGACGCACTCCCTGCATTTACCACACCAGGTTTGCACTTACCACACCTTAACTTAGCCAGTTAAGGTGCAGTAGATGCAAACATTCACCACACTTTAGTAAACATGCCCCATATGCCTTAAATTACTGATAACTGTACCTATGGTATATGTTAACATTCTATATGGAGTATAGTGTGCAATTCTGGAGACCGCACCTTCAAAAGGATGTGAACAAGATGGAGTCGGTGCAGAGGGTGGCTACTAAAATGGTTAGTGGTCTTCATTATAAAGCATATGAGGACAGACTTAAGGATCTTAATATGTACACCTTAGAGGAAAGGCGGGATAGAGGTGATATGATTGAGATGTTTAAATACCTCCGTGGCATAAATGCACAGGTGGAGAGCCTCTTTCAATTGAAAGCAAGTTCTGTTACGAGGGGACATGGGATGAGGATGAAGGGGGGATAGATTCAGGAGTGATATGCAGAAATATTTCTTAACGGAAAGAGTGGTGGATCCGTGGAATAGTCTCCCAGTGGAGGTGGTAGAGATGAGGACAGTAACTGAATTAAAAAAAGCATGGGACAAACACAGAGGATCTCTAAAGGAAAAAAGGGGACTGTTGTAGTTGTTGATATGGAAGGATAGACCAGATAGGCCATGTGGTCTTTTTCTGTCATCATATGTCTATGTTTCTATATTCTCTTTCTTTTTTAATAGAAAGGTGATAAGTTGATCTTCATCAACCAAGTAAATAGCATTTTATCGAAATGCTATTAAACAGTGGCAAACCGAAGGCATTGGGTTTGAGCAGAGAAACAGAGGCTCCTATGGTCAGTATATTCACTAGAACTACTTTTAGTTTCTTTCATGCTTGAATAGACCGTAGACAATTAAAATGCATTCTTTCAATGATCCTTGAAAGCTCTCAACCAGCAGAGCTTATCACCACCGTGAGTATATATATCATTTTTACACAGATTACCAACACAGTACAACTATTTGATGAACAAACTGTTCTCATAAATATACTACGAAATACATAGCTCAAGAAAAATCAATTTAAAAAGATAATGTTTAGATGATTAACTGTTGATAGCCTGAACACCTAAATATTTTATCTAAGATGCTGCCATACCATCACTTTCTTCGCCACAGAAATACTTTACTTGGAAGGTAAAAAGTTCATAGCTAACCATGTGCTCAATATAGCATACAAAACAGAAAAAAAAAAGACAAAGCGCTACAGAGTCAAGTGTTGAGTGATTTTCACTGACTCCTATTGCCACCCAGGTCACTCAGAACACCCAGACAGGAATTCCAGCAGGGCTTATCACAGTCAGATCTGCTTGGGCTTGGAAAGGAGAATGTTCATCTTTGAAAGGGCATTGCTGTTGCCAGCAGCTAGGATTAGCACACAAAGCCATTCACTGGGCAAGGCAGTTCCCTAGTATTTACTAACAATCACAGGCAATGCCTATCAAACAGGGAAATTTGGGACGAAAAGCAAAAATTAGGTCACTAAAGGCAAATCAAATTGTGACACTTCTTTTTGCAGTTATGCTGTGAAGAGAGTTGGCTGTGCATGGGTGAGGCCTGGTTGGCGGTCCGTAACATAGCCACTGTTTTTACAGTAGAAGAGACCATGACACTAATAATGGCTAATCCTCCTGAAGGCTTTCTGGTCTTTTGCCAGGTCAGTTTTAATTGGCTGTGACTGCGCAATAAAGTAAAACTTTCGGGGAATCTAGAGCAGCAGAGATTGCATTACACAGCACATCCTGCAAATGCCGCACACAATAAGCTCATAAAGGTCAGGCCGAAGCATCACTTACTTAAAAACTGGTTCTTGTAAAACACTCAGAGTCCCTAGAAAAGGTATTTTCCTTGTGATTTACAGACGAGATCACTACTATGTTTTTCAAACACGTCTCCCGGTTTGAAAATGACTGATTTTGTTTGGATTTTGTTTTTCCCAAGAAAATCTGTGCAGATGGAAGGGAGTTACGAAGATGAAGAAAAGGGAATAAGTATAAGTACAAATCCAATATATTCTACAAATTAAAAATACAAATAGATGGGTCAACATTCAAACTCCACGGTTGGTGTTTTTTTAAGTGCCAGCCGTGGCATTTAAAATTAAAACCGGATATTCAACACTGACCATGGCGGATATCCAGAAGCTAATCAGATAAACCCTTTTGACTATTAGATCCATAACTGCAAATTCTATTTTTTGTTGTTCAGAAACAAAATACATAAAGAATACAAACAAATAATAACCCAGCTGTGTCAAGAGGTTTGATTCAGAGGCTAATACGGTATATTATAAAACAACGTTAGAAGTGCCTAGAAGACATGATTGGAGGACAAAATATCTATTGTCAGCACAGTAAAATGACAGACTCAGCAAGTTTAAAGCTATACACTTTTCCCTTATCGGAAACGCTTAAGAAGATGTGAAGCCCGATTCTCACAGGGCACGTCCGGGCTGTCCGAGCGGCCCCAAGTAGGACGGACCCATTAGAACCTGATTCTGTACCGCGGGAACAAAACGTTACACGGCATACATAATTGGGCCCGAGAATGGCTCAGCGTGTCCCTGCATGACTGCAGGGACGTCCTCCTCACAGGCTCCCCTGGCTCCTGCGGCGCAGACCCTTCTTTTCCCCGCCACCCGACCCATGGCCTGCCAGCTGGGGCCTGGATCGGGTGGCGGGAACCCCCCAGCACCCAGCCCCAGCCTTAGTGGAGGATCTCCAGCCCCGATCGCCCGGTTAGTGCTGATTATTCCACTTTTGAGGTGCAATAATCAGCATGTCCCCCCTGACCCTGCAGGATGTACAGGGCCATGACCTGAATTGGACCTGTACGTCCTGCTGCCTCAGCCCCCTCCTGCCCACTGATGGCTCTCCCTCTCCTGCTGCTCTAGCCATGCAGGGAGAGTTGGAGGAGGAATAGGGGCAGGACGGCTTGTGGGGCTATGTCTCAGAATTGGGCCCATAGAGGCTCCATGCACAATTGCGTGCCATCTAAGCAATTAACAGGCAAAGTTAATCACGTATATCAACCACCATCCATTTATCCCATAGTAAATCTCTATTGGATCCCATGTCAAGTGAGCCCAATTGGGATCAGATATGCTTTTGCACTAATCATATCATACTTATAAGTAATGCACACCAACTTCCACCAGTAGTGGATGTCCAAGGATTTTGCAATTAGCAACACCACTTTCTTCCTCAGGGCCAGCATTATATCAAATAGTTTAATATGATGTTTAGCCAGGAAGGGCACCAGATAACAATATACAGTAATTATAGTATAAGACAAGCCATGTTATATGGAAAATATTTGACATATTACACTCCATATCTCCTGACAGAAAGAGTGTACTAAAGGAACCTACTACAAATTTGCATTTTCAACAGAGATTAGAGTTGTCAATATTAACTCTTGCATCTTGCACGGGTGTCCTAAAAAATATATGAACCCAGAAATATAAAGATTGAAGAATTTGAACCGAGGAAATGGCAAGATTAGTTTTACCATGCAGAGCTTTCTAGGGACATCCCCATTTCCTCTTGCACAGCTAAATGGAGTCCAGAATATGCTAGGGAAACTAGTTGCTTTCTGTCATGGTCATCGAAGCTGCTTTCTTAAGCCCCCGAAGAAGCCTCTTTTGTGGTGAAATGAAGATCTTTGTCGGGTTGGGCTGCCGACGACTTATGGAATTATGAGAGCTTCATGCGACAGATGAGTGCTTATGGATCATATTGCATATTTATTTATTTATTTTATTTATTTATTTATTTATTTATTTATAGTCTTTTCTATACCGCGCTATTCAGCATCAGCGCGGTTTACAGTAAATAATGAACACACACATTTCCAATAGTACTTTGTGTTTACATATGAACAGGAGATTCAACTTGGCTAACATGGGAACTATATACAATAACAATATATACAAATCACAGAATAGTCATGTGTTCGTATGGTTTCAGTCAGTGGCGATTTTGGTGGATTCAGCAGTTTGTACTGAGCTTCTATTGGTTTCAGGGTAATATAGGAGGAAGAGGTAGTGTATTATTTAAATGTATTTGCTACTGTATGCCTTCTGTTGTTGCAGGGCTTGTGGAGAAGCAGTTTGCAGTTTTGCTGTGAGTTCTTTTCGAGCATGTTGACGAAAGCTGGTTTTGTATAATTTTGAGATACTTTTAAAGGCTCATTGTCTAGGATTAATTACACTAACACATGTTATAAATCTGGAAAAGTACTTTTTTAGATTGTAAAACTATTGTTAACATTAAAAAATGGAGGGGGTTGGAGACCAGTGATGTGAGTATCTCACTATTCCCTATGGCAATGGATTTGTTACATGAAGAGTTTCATAGCCATCCTGAGGTCTTTCTCCGTATAAGCTCTATTGAAGTATAATTAATTATTTTTTGATGTGTTGTGAGGACTAATTAAACAAATGCTTAGCTACCACTAAAATCTTCTTGAATAGATTATTATATGGTTAAACAGGTTGGATAAGATTTGATTAACTAAGCGTTGCATTTGTTACTGGACTATAAACAATGTAAATGCCTTTTGAATATCGGGCCCTCAGTCTATATGATACTTCTCCTCATGAAGCAGCACTGGCTTCCTATAATCGCCAGATTTTAATGCTGACACATGGGTCATATTTTACAGGAGTGCTGTTATATTTAAATTCATTACTTATACACAAAAATAAATAGTATAGGAACCACACCATACTGTATATTTAAATAAAACTTTATCATGCCTTAACATGTCAATCACTCATAACTTTATTTTTTGTATATATTAATTTAACAATTTTTAATGAAATTCGTAGATTACATTAAGCATGAATACTTAGAAACATAGAAATATGATGACAGAAAAAGACCACATGGCCTATCTAGTCTGCCCTTCCATATCAACCACTACAAGATTCCCCTTTTTTCCTTTAGAGATCCTCTGTGTTTGTCCCATGCTTCTTTGAATTCAGATACTGTCCTAATCTCTGCCACCTCCACTGGGAGACTATTTCATGGATGCACCATTCTTTCCGTAAATAAATATTTCCATATATCACTCCTGAATCTATCCCCTTTCACCCTCATCCCATGTCCCCTCATAGCAGAGCTTGCTTTCAATTGAAAGAGGCTCTCCTCCTGTGTGTTTATGCCACGGAGGTATTTAAACATCTCAATTATATCACCTCTATCCCACCTTTCCTCTAAAGTATACACATTAAGATCCTTAAGTCTGTCCTCATATGCTTTACAATGAAGACCACTAACTATTTCAGTAGCCACTTCAGCCTCCAGGCACCTCCAGTACCAACTCCAGCCTGTTTATATCCTTTTGAAGGTGTAGTCTCCAAAATTGCACACAATACTCCAAATGAGGTTGCACTAAAGGCTTATACAGAGGCACTATCACCTCCTTTCTTCTGCTGGCCATTCCTCTCCCTATGCAACCAAGCATCCTTCTAGCTTTTGCTGTCACCTTTTCTACCTGTTTAGCTACTTTAAGATCATCAGACACAACCACGCCTAGGTCCCGCTCTTCTTTAGTGAACAAAAGTACTTCACCCCCATACTATATTGCTTCCTTCTCAGTATATCTCAATATTTTATATGCTGTGCAGATATCATCACATATGTGACTTGATCCTTCCCCATAACAATGTGTACCATACTAGTATTGTGCAATAGTCAGTCCACCTCAGTAGTTTGAAATAGAACAATTTTAAGAAAATATGTGAAAGAAAAAGTGGGAAGCTCAAAATAATGGTGCTACGAAATCATTTGTTACAAAGGAGTAACACATTTAATTGAACAACGAGACTGCACCCAAGAAACATCACTCTTCTCGCTCTTTAAAGGTTCTTAATGATAGGCTACACTTCTAACTGCTTGCATTTAAAGACTAATAAAGGTTATACTCGAAGACGATAGTAAGTAGTACATTGAAAATATATCTGATTTAAACAAATTACTCTGCAGACTCTATATCCATGTTCCCATGCTTGCTCCGATGAACTGAGTGCTGCCTGTTGCCTGAACTGTATAATGAAATACAAGCAATGTTCATCTCCCAACTCCGACATGGTTTCACCCCCAGGCTGTTTCAGGAAGGTTCTTGATACACAAGAAATAAACTGGAGGCGGGAGATGAGCAGTACTTGAGATGTATTGAGAAATAGTCGTGGTTAATTTAGGTATCTTTTTACTAAAATGCACTACGTACTGTAGTTAATACGGGGTTGGGCATGTGCTCAGTGAGTGTTGTGGCCCATGGTAACTTTTAGGAGCACATGCTGATTCCTGTGCTAACTGCACCTTGTGTGTTATAATGGGAAATGGGCAGTTTAGGGGTGGAGAGTGGTGAGTGCTGTGCCATTAGCATGGGGGTAAATATCCGTCCTAATTGCGCAACTTGCAATTAGCACAGGTGCAATTACCTCTACTTCCAGAGGTGTAGTTAACGGCACCTGCGGTACTGCTAACTCACATTACCTATTGGCGAAATGCTGCCCATTTCGCCAATAGGTAATGTTAAAAAATAGGTAATAGGCTTGTTAAAAAAATAATATATACAAACAAATAAGCTATGAATGACTGACATACTAAGGCATGACGAAGATTTACTTAATTATATGGTTGCTTTACTATTTATATTTGTGTATGACTTCATTTTTATAGGAACTTATGTTTATTTTTAATAATTCATATAGGAGCCCCTTTACTAAAGGTGTGCCCTTACCACGGGATTAGTGGCAATGCCATTGCATGGTGAGTGCACCCCTCCTATGCTAACTGTTGGGGGCATGTCAGGCATATTCCAAGCACATGATCATGAATGCTAATGTGCAATGCACTCAGTGTGGGTGCATTTGCGCTAATTGCCACTGAATGCTCGTGCTAGGAGCAATGTGCTCTCCATGCCCACACTACCCATTCTCCACATGTGATGGCCTATTACCATATACTTAAACGAGTGGCCGCTGGCATGTTCCATATTAGTATTCCTAGCTGCCAGTTACCGTGCATTAAAACGCACAGTAATCAGTTGCTGGGCTTTAGTATAAGGGCCCCATAGACCTTTAGGATCATTAAGGCCCTCACAAACTTATGGCTGTTCCTTCCATAAGGACCATAAGATTTGAGGCCTCTCGTAACAGCTGCTTTAGCGATACTTCTCCCATGCTCTGTAAGTTGTTGCCTACATACTTGCATGTAGAGAGCTCTGTATCTAAGTTCAAGGCTGGTATTAAGACTTGGTTATTTGAACAAGCCTTTACAAGATGATGTTAGCTTATGTATTTTTTCATTTTTTGCATTCTATTTCTGTTACAAAAATTTGTGGTTTTCAGGAGCTAATTTTTTTAAGCTTTTTAGAATTATACTCTTTTATTTTATGATCCCTTGTTTCCCATTAAATGTTTAATGGGCTCTTTGTGGCCTTGGGTAAGCCACTTAACCCTCCATTGCCTCAGGTACAAAAACATAGATTGTGAGCCCTTCGGGGACAAGGGAAATATATATATACAGTACCTGAATGTACACTGTGTTGACTTGTAGAAAAAAAGTGGTATAGAAGCCTAGTTAAATAAGTTACATGGTTATTTATTCTTATGTGCATTGTTCTCTTACAACTTATGTTTTCTAATTAATATATATGTTTTATTGTTTTAACCTTTTCCAACTATTATGTCCCATATACTTTGATACAATAGGCCCAATATTCGAAAGGCATTTGCATGGTTTACAGTCAAGTAAACCTTGTAAATTCTGTAAACAGTGATATTCAACGGCATCTACATGGTTAGTGCAATTGAATATCCCCTACTAAGGTTCCTTTGCACCCCGATGCTATAAGGTTAGCATCACGGCGTGTCGGGGGCAGAGCAGAGGTGGAGTCTGTGGCTAACCATGCAGCAGCGATATTGGATGCTGCCCGTTTAGTGACCTGCGCCTAAAAGATAGGCATGGAAAGCTCTCGCCTCTCTTTAAGGTGCAGGAGTTAACCAGGTTGCATCCAATATTGCTGCTGCATGATTAGCTTCAGCGCCCTACTGTGTCTGTGGTGATCCCCAGATATTCAATGCTGTCGCTGCAGCATTGAAATCCAGGTTAGAGGTCGGCGGGGAGGGCTATGCGCCGACGTGGGCATAGCCCTTCCAAAATCCAGATGACTGAAATTCGGGCCCAATGTCTTTTAGGAATGGTATGCCAAAACACTTAAATCAATCATTGAAAAAATACTTCAAGGCTTGGAAAACAGAACAAAAATATCAATGATTAAAGCAAGAGATAATCACACAGTTCTACTAAAAGTAAACAATTGGATATTCTTGAAGGAGCTTTGATTAGGTAATTTTACAAAAGAAACCCATTAACCTATATACCTCAGACACATAAGATCAGAATTTACTAGTGTAAAGTCATAACTATTCAGCAAGTGATCAGGACTACACACAGGGATATGGAGCAGCATTGTTAGAACACACATAAAAGAGGTTAGCTGCTTTTTTCTCTCAAAGGGCATCTGAGGAAAAGTTATGGACTTTTCTAAGTCTCTCTCATTTATTCAACAGTTACCAAAACTCCACCTACTGAACGATGGCTGGGAAAAATCGAAATGCCAAAGCTGTTGCCCCCGTTAGAGTTTCTGCCTCTGTCCAGACAGACAGATTGCCAGTCAAGGGACCGGTTCCATGTACAAGATGCTTGCAAGTTGAAACCTTCATGAAATAACTGGAGGAGCTCAGAAGAGGTGCCAAGGCTGAGAAGCATCCGAGACAGGAAGAAATACATTGCTGAGATGCTTCTTGAAGCATCCAAGCTCTCCGACAGAGGTGAAGATGGTATGCTACAGAGAAAAGAGTTGGCCACGAGTCACCAGAGCCCTTGAATTGAAGAACCACTATGCACCCCTGGAGATGGGGGAGGTGAAAGCATCCCAGGAAAGGGAAGAACAGGAGCTCAAGCACCCCAAAGTTGCAGAATCAGTGACTGCGAGGAAGCAAAAGGTAGTGGTGGTTGGTGACTCTTTTCTGAGGAGTACTGAAGCATCTATCTGCTGACCAGACTTGATGTCCAGGGAGGTGTGCTGTCTGCCCAGGTGACAAAATCTAATATGATAGAGTTCGCTGACACTCATCGAGCCTACTGACTATTATCCAATGTTGCTTATCCATGTCGGCACACATGATACTGCTAGATATCCCTCCAAGCATATCAAGAGTGACTTCATGGCTTTGGGACAGAAGGTGAAGTAGATAGGTGCACATCTGGTATTTTCCAATCCTTCCTGTTGAGGGTAAAGGCCGAAGCAGAGAAGCTTGCATCCTGGAGATGAATGCATTGCTGTGTGGATGTTGCCATCGAGAACATTTTGGTTTCCTGGACTATGGGATGATTTTCCAAGGGCTGCTGAGTAGACATGGCATCTACATATTCAAGAAGGGTCAAAGTGTCTTCCACAACAGATTGGCTAACCTACTCAAGAGGACTTTAAATTAGATGTTTATGTTTATGTTTATTACATTTGATATACCGCTCAAGCCAAAGCATCAGAGCGGTTTACAATATTACATAAAAGTTACAGAAAATATGAAAAGAACGCCATTAATTAGATAGGACAGAATAAGAGATACAGTGATAGTTAAAGGAATAGAGGAGACAAGAAGAAATGCTCCACATAGCATCTGAAGAGGTAGATGTCATACCACCAGGTGTTTAATCTCCCACTCACAAACTCCGCTGTTGACATCACCCCTCCACCGGGGATAGGTGAAGAAAACCCACAGGTAAGTAAAAGCCCTCAGGTAAGTAAAACATTACCTACCTATGTAGAAAAGAGTAAAAAGGGCAACATCTGGAAAACAGTGTGCATATATGCCCATAGTATGGGTAATAAGATCCCAGATGTTGAGGTTTTAATGGAAGAGGCTGACTTGGATTTAGTGGCGGTTATGGAGACATGGTTCATGGATAACCATGACTGGGATGTAATTATACCAGCTTTGATTAGGTAATTTTACAAAAGAAACTCATTAATCTATATACCTCAGACACATAAGATCAGAATTTACTAGTGTAAAGTCATAACTATTCAGCAAGTGATCAGGACTACACACAGGGATATGTCCTGTAATTATACCAGGCTATACTTTATTCAGGAAGGACAGGATAGGAAGAAGGGGAGGAGTAGTGGCACTATATGTAAAATATCATATTAAAGCTACAGAATTACAGGACTTACAAGGGAGTGAGGAGGCACTGTGGGTTAAACTAGAAAGAGGGAACGGAAAATCCATTTACATTGATGTGATATACAGATCAGAAGCAAAAACAGGAAGCGGCAGATTCAACACCCAATAAATTTATTATAACCAAATAAGTGGCCTAAGCCCAACACAGGCCGTGTTTCGTATACAACTTCCTCAGGGGCTATCAGGACACACTAAAAAATAAATTATAAAACCATATTAGTATGAACAAACAATAAATAAACCAAAAAAGAAGGGTTAAAAAATATAAAAAATAAAAAATTATAGCACGAATATACAATATTCATAAAATAAAGGCGAAATGGACTACATCAAATGACTTGCTGAGAAAACTCATCAATAATAATCAATTAAAATCATAGAAAACCATATATAGTCACTGAAAATAAACCCTAATCTATTCAATAAACTGTACTATGGATCTAATGACATATAAGTCTATACAATAAACTGTTCTATGGATCTGATGACATATAAATATGTATACATACATAAATAGAATAAATAAATAAATTAAAAATGCTAAATGGAATCCAATTAAAAATTAAAAAATTACCAGGCAATTTGTAATCATACAAACATATACAACAGAAATGTAAAAAATGCCATATACAAACATTTAAAATTGAATCCTCACATATTAAATAAATTATGCTATAAGTCAGTTAACATATAAATATGTATACATACATATACCTTAAGTATATAAATAAAAAATTATCAAATAAATAAATAACTAAAAAAACTGAGAGGAATACAAAAAATAAAATCAAACATTTATATTTGTACATGAATATACCAAAAATGTAAAAAAGTAAAAAACAACTATGTACAATCAAAGATGAGAAGGGATGAGGAGACTAAAGGAGTAGGTCTAATTGAATAACAATAATGTTAATACTAAAAAACTATATGTAAAATTGAACATTACCTGTGGGTGTGATGTGCATAAACTGCACCAGGCTCAAAAAAGACAATGGAGGTCGCAACTAACAGAAAAACTTCTGAAGATTAAAAATAAGAGCGGAAAACTTACGCCAAAATAGACAATAAAAGAATAAAGTCATATACGAATATTGCACTCTACTTTAGAAGAATAATAACAGTAAATGAAAATATTAAATATAAATGAACAATAAATAAAGTATGTAAGAGATAAGAATATACTACTATATACTGGGGAATAGAAGGTGTTGGATACTACCCCCATAAAAATATAAATATATTTCTAATTATAAAAAAAATATATATACCCCCATTCAAAATACATAGTCATACACATAAGTCAATGGTAGAATGATAGATCAAATAAAAATGTATAGGTAATACATGCCAAAAACATAAAAAAAATATAAAAGATGTGGAAGACAAAAAAAGGGGGGGGGGAGAGGGGGAAGGAAAGAAAGGGAGGGGGGAGGAAGAGGAAAGGGAAAAAGAAAAGGGAAAAAGGGGGAAGGGTAAAGAAGGGGGGAGGGAGGGAAAAGGAGAGGGTGGCAGGGAAGGGGAAAGGAAAAACAAAGGGAGGGAGAGGGAGGGAGGGGGAAGGAAAGGGAGAGAACCGGAAAGGAAGGAAGGGGAAGAAGGGAAAGAGGAAAGGAAAAGGAAGGGGAAGGAAGGGGGAGGGGGAAGGGGAAGGAAGGGAAAGGAAAAGGGGAGGGAGGGGACAGGGAAGGGGAGGAGGGGGAGGGGGGGAGGGGGAGGAAAGGAAGAAGGGGAGAGGGGAGGTAGAGGGAAGGGAGGGGAAGGGGAGGAGGGGAGGAGGAAGGAAGGAAAAGGGGGGGAGGGGAGGGAAGGGAAAAGGAGGGAAAGAAGGGAAAAGAAGAACTGTATCCAACCATTGTAAACCCAAACTAACTCCAATGTTGGAGGAACATGTTGTCTCTCTAGAAATCTATATAGGGAAAACCCATAATATTAAGAAATGGGGACACCAGACAGTGATCAAAAAAAGAAGTCCAAATGAACACATCCCGACATTACAATCTCTCTTGCCTTCTCAAAATCCGATGGATACATCGTACCACGTGATCCACTACAGGATTCTGAAACAATGTTCATAAAACCTTAAAAAGAAATGCATAATGGGTTACAATGGGACCAAACAAAAGTGCAGAGAAAATGATATAAACACTGAAACAAAAAGCGAAAACTTCAATCTGCCCAAACCAAAGGAGCATTGTAAACTCCTACAGGAAGACTGAATCAACTGCACATGTCCGTCTGAAAATGCATTCGAGAAAAACCCAACCAAAAGACTGTTTAAATACTTCCATGGCATAAATACACAGGATGAGAGCCTCTTTCAATTGAAAGAGAGCTCTGCAATGAGAGGACATAGGGTGAAGGTGTAAGGGGATGGACTCAGGAGTAATATGTGGAAATATTTCTTTATGAAGAGTGGTAGATGCATGGAATAATCTCCCAGTGGAGGCAGTAGAGATGAAGGCTGTATTTGAATTCAAAAAAAGCATGGGACAAAAAATAAATGTCTCTAAAGGAAAAAAAAGGAACTATAGTAGTTGATATGGAAGGACAGACTGGATAGGCCATTTGGTCTTTTCTGCATCATGTTTCTATGTTTCAAGTATAGAAATACTTGGAGAATAGAAAAACTACTATTCTAAATTATATTCTTCAGAATTCAGTGTGAATGACTGCAACTGATGACTTTCTCTATTCATTATGGCATCCTGTGTTTTCTAATAGTAGGATTCTTGAATCTCCTATAATACAAATAGATATTGAGGCAGCCATTAAATCACTCCAAATTTCTAAGTCTCCAGGCTCTGGATTCCTAGCTGAATTTTCCAAGTATTTCTGCTCAATTTTGAAATCATGGCTAGAGTGCTTCTATAATCATTTTATTCATATTGGGATATCGGCTAATAGGTTTACAGAAACTATCAACAATTTGATAGAAAATAAGGGTGAGCTCATCTTTAATTCAAAATTGCTGTTCTATCTCATTACTTAATGTGTATTGTAAAATCTATGGAAAAGACTTGAAACAGTAATAGGAAAATTTATTATTCTGTGAATTGTGTAGAGAAAGAGAAGGTCCTCAAATATCCAAAAGATATAGCCCAAGACCAATAAAATCTGGCAGAATGATACAGAAATATTTTCCATCATTTGGGTACCACAGGCCTGATTTAAAAACAACTTCTAAGCACAACTTGTTAGGTTACCTATACATATTTCATCCCATGAACTCCAGAAAGAAACGCACTTGGGCACAAAGCAAGTGGCGAGGATTAGAGGTAACTTGAGAAACTGAGATTATACACAGATCCGGGTCTAGGAGAAAAGTTCATTACTGTCATGCTATACACAAAACTAACCCATTTGGAGACACTTCTCCTGGGAGATATATCACTGATAATGGCTATCTGTCTCTTAATGTGACTCAAGCTAACAGAGATAGCTGGTCCTGTGTTGCCCTGTCTCTAGATGCAAGGAAGACCTTTCATCATGTAAAATGGAGCTGCTTGTTCAAAGCTTTACAGTTGTATAGCTATGGTCATAATTTATCAATGTACTTAAGATATTATATCCCAAACGTACTGCTACTGCTACTACTACTGATCATTTGTATAGTGCTGTACAGACACATATAAAAGATGGTCCCTGTTCATCAGAGCTTACAATCTAGTTAAGACAGACAAGACAACAGCTGAGGATGAGGATACTGTATGTCTAGGGGAATGGTAAGGAAACACATAAACTAAGCAGATCAGGATCCAAAGGCGGCCTTGAAGAGGTGAGTTTTCAGCCTGAATTTGAAACGGGCCAGAGATGAAGCCTAATGTACAGATTCAGGTAGTTTGTTCCAGGCATAAGAAGCAGCAAGGTGGAAGGATTGAAGTTTGGAGTTGGCCATAGAAGAGAAGGGCACAGATAGAAGGCCATAGAAGAGCAGAGTTCCTGAGGAGGGGTGTAGGGAGAAATAAGAGAGGAAAGGTAGTGAGGAGCAGCAGAATGAGTGCACTTATAGATTAGCAGGAGAAGTTTGAACTGGATACAGAAACAGATAGGGAGCCAATGAAGGATTTCAGAAGAAAGGTTATATGAGCTTATCAAGGCTGGAGGAAGATTAGCAGTGCAGCTGAGTTTTGAACAGATTGAAGGGGAGAGAGATGCTTCAGAGGAAGACCAGCAAGGAGGAGGTGACTAAAGAGTGAATAAGTGGCTTAGTAGTGTGTTCAGAAAGGAAGGGGTGAATTTTGCTGATGTTATAGAGAAAGAAATGACAGATTTTAGCTATCAGTTGGATGTGTGTGGAGAAGGAAAGGGAGGAGTCAAAGATGACCTCAAGGTTGTGAGCAAAGGAAACCGGGAGGAATAGTGTGTTATCCACAGAAATTGAGAAAAGAAGAAGGGGGAGATGGGTTTAGGAGGAAAGATAAGAAGCTCGGTTTTGGCCATGTTTGATTTCAAATGCCAGTGAGACATCCAGGCAGCAAAGTCAGATAGGACCTGGATTGCCAGAAAGATTTCAGGTGTAGAGGTAGATCTGAGAGTCATCAGCACTAAAGATAGCAGTAGATGAGTGCACCAAGGAACTGGGTATAGAGAGAAAAGGAGTGACCCAAGATAGACCCTTGGGGTACATTAACTGAGAGTGGGATAGCAGTAGAGGAGGATCCACCAGAGCAAACACTAAAAGTGCAGTGGGAGAGATAAGAAGAGAACCAGGATAACACAGACCTCTTAAAACCAAATACAGCTAAATAAATAAAATGAGGACAAGGTATCAAGAAGTTGGTGGTCAACAGTGTCAAAAGCAGCAGAAAGGTCAAGAAGGATGAGGATCAAGTAAAGGTCCTTGGATATGGCCAAGAACAGGTCTCTGGAGACTTTGGCAAAAGGCATTTCAGTAGAATATAAAGGATGAAAGCCAGATTGCCATAGATCCAGAAGGGCTTCAGAGGAGAGAAAGTCAAGGCAATGGCAGTGAACCACATGTTCAAGTAGTTTAGAAATGAAGGGGAGGAGGGAGATGGGTTGATAATTAGGACAGGAGTGTCTAGTGAGAATTTCTTGAGGAGAGGTGTAACCACGGCATGCTTGAAGACTGCAGGAACAGTTGCAGTGGAAAGCGATAGGATGAGAATATGACAGATGGAATGGATGACAGTGGAGGAGATGGAGCTTAGGAGATGGGTGGGAATGGAATCAGAGGAGAAGGTAGTGACTTTGGAGGAGGAAAGAAGATGTGTGGCTTCCTCCTCAGAGATCTTAGAAAAGGAAGATGAAGGGGTATTGGGAGTTATTTGATTGGGTGATGCTGATGTTGGGAAGAGGGTATTGAGGGGCTGTTGATGTCAGGGAGAGGGTGTCAAGCTGCTGATGAGAGGGGTCAGGGTATTGGGAGATTCTGGATGCTGAGGGAGATGGATGTTGTCAGGAGGAGTGATTTTAAATACCTTTTCCCATGCACATCTGAGGGAAAGCAGGACACTTTTTCTCTTATGTGCAACTTTTTAATATTGCTGCTCTCAGTGGATATAGTGAGACATCAATGTGCAGTCCCGCACATCCTTACACATACTTTACACAAGGATCTGCATTTGACATAGCTTTGGTAAAATACAGTTGGAAATTTCCAAAACCTGACCTGAACACTTTAATTCTGTTCTTCACAGCCTATCTAAAATCATCCTTCACATTTCTCTGGAAAGGTAAAACTCCTAAGATAGCACTTTGCACACTTAAACATACTAAGAACAGAGGAGGCATGCCATTTCCAGATTATTTAACGTATCATTATATCTTTATATTTCACCAAAGTTCACTATAGCTGCATACAGAGAGCTGCTGTAGTCACTGCTATTTGTAGAGCTAGACAAAATGACCTCATTCTACTCTGGCATTGTCTGGAAAGTGCCACTTAAAATTCATGGATAGGGACATATAGCAGTGACACTAAATGGATATGCTTGGTTTTCCTTCACCAAAAAAACTTTGGGGGACATTTTCAGCTGTGGCGGCCAGCACCCTTAAAGCGTCTGGTCATTCCCATTTTTAATTAAAAGTTCATATTCAGCGCTGGTGCATATCCGACGACCAGCACTGAATATCTGGATTGTCCCAAATGTATGCAGTTAACAGGTGAATATCACAGCTAACCAGCTAGCTAAGAGTGCTGCTCCCAAAGCTCCATATCACTAGTTAGCAACAGGGTGTTTAACCAAGTTAGCAGGAGATATTCAGTGGCATTAACCCCTGAAAATCAGTGCTAGCCACCTAATGTGGCTGGTTAGCCTACCCAGGTGCGGTGCTACATTTTTGCTATCCTATGGAGTGATTGCTGTGCTGCTCCCTCCCACCCACCTGCCTGTGGATTCCATTAGAGCCTTTCACAAGCTTCTTTTCTATCACAATATGAGCAGTTTCTGAGGATAGCTGTGTTAGTCTAAAGTAGTAAAAATGACAAAGGTAAGTGGCACCTTATAGACCAGTGTTTCTCAACCCAGTCCTCAGAACATACCATAGCTAATCAGGTTTTCAGGATAACCACAATGAATATGCATGAGAGAGATTTGCACACATTGCCTCCATTGTAAGTCAATCACTCTCGTGCATGTTTCTTTTGGAGCAATTTCTCCAAATTAGTGAGTTTTGTGCACAGCATGATAGTCAAGAACCTCACTTCTGAGCCTGGATATGTGGAGTATGATCTCAGTTTCTCAATTTACTGCTAATGCTCAGCATAGTACTTGCATCATGCCAAAGAGAGCCTCCCTCTGGGGTTTGTAAGATGTTACATGTATAGGTAATTTATCAAAGTGTGCTTGGAAATTCCACTTAATTCCAGGGAGGAGTGGCCTAGTGGTTGGGGCAAGGTACCACAGGCCAGAAGGTCACTGGTTCAAATACCACTAGAGGACAGCAACCTTGGGCCAGAAGGACTGGGGTTTCTAGTCCCACAGGTGCTCCTTGTGGTCTTGGGCAAGCCACTTAACCCTCCATTGCCCATGTTCCCTGTAAGTATTAGTGTATGTATCTCATATCCCCTTGTGTTAAATGTATCCCCCAACCACTTTGACCAGGTGAAAAGCAGGATATCAATGCAGCTAAATAAGCTCATGGCACTCAACACATTGGGAAATAACTCAGTATCTTACTGCCACATTTTCTTGATCTCCAACTACATTTCTTGGTACTTGAAGATTTTCTCCCTTTCAGTGTGATTCCCAAAATAGTTGCTTGGACATGACGCCTCTATAATCAATCAGGTAGACAAAGTTGGGCCAGTCGATATAGTGTATCTGGATTTTCAGAAAGCCTTTGACAAGGTCCCTCATGAGAGACTCTTGGCGAAATTATAAAGTCATGGGATAGAAGGCAGTGTACTATTGTTGATCAGGAACTGGTTAAAAGATAGAAATCAGAGAGTAGGGCTAAATGGCTAATTATTTCAAAGGAAAAAGGTGAATAATGGAGTACCTTGGGGATCTGTGCTGGGTCAGCTGCTTTTTAACATTTTCATAAATGACCTGGACATGGGGATAATGAGTGAGGTGATCAAATTTGCAGATAACACAATTATTCAAAGTTATTAAAACACAAGAGGATTGTGAAACATTGCAAGAGGACCTTGATAAGTTGGAAGACTGGACGTCCAAATGACAGATGAAATTTAATGCAGATAAGTGCAAAGTAAAACACCTAGGGAAGAACAACCCAAACTATGATTACATGATGCAAGGTTCCACATTAGGAACCACCACCCAGGAAAAGGATTTAGGCATCATTGTGGTTAATAGCTTGAAACCTCTGCCCACTGTTGCAGTGGCAGTGGAGAAAGCAAACAGAATGCTAGGAATCATAAGGAAAAGAATGGAGAATAAAATCAAGGATAGTACTATATAATGCCTCTGTATCGTTCCATGGAGCAACCGCACCTTGAATATGGTGTGTAATTCTGGTTGCCATATCTTAAAAAGGATATAGATGAATTAGAAAAGAGAAAAGAGCCACCAAAATGGTAAAGGGGATGGAAGGATACTCCTATGAGGAGAGACTTAAACGTTTAGGGTTCTTCAACCTGGAAAAGAGATGGCTGAAGGGAGCTATGATAGAGGTCTATAAATTAATGAATGGAGTAGAATGGGTAAACGTAGATCGGTTGTTTACTCCTTCAAAAAGTAGAAAGACTAGAGGACACTCAATGTAGCTTCAATGTAGCCCATTTAGGACTATTAAAAATATTTTTTCACTCAATGAGTAATCAAACGCTGGAATTCATTACCAGAGGATGTAGTAAAAGCTGTTAGTGTAGCTCGGTTTAAAAGGATTTGGACATGTTCCTGGAGGAAAAGTCTATAAGCTATTAAAAAAGAGGACCAGGGAAATCCACTGCTTACCCCGGGATAAGCACTGTGGAATCTGTATACCTTTTGGGGAACCTGTCAGGTACTTGTGACCTGGATTGGCCACTGTTAGAAACAGGATACTGGGCTTAATGGAACTTGGTCTAACCTAGTATGGCATTTATGTTCTTATGCCATTCTGGTGTTTTTCTCCTTTACCACTATATCTGGCTTCCTTGCATCCATCTTTTTATTGGTCAGAATGGAAATATCCCAGGTTATCATAACCTCTTCATTCTCTGTAATTCTTGTAGGGTCATGATTCCAGTGCTTTTCAGGCATAGTGATGTTATAGTGTTTACAGAGTTTCCAATGGATGAGGCGCGCTACTTCATTGTGCCTTTCTGTATAGAAATTTTCTGCCATCTGAACTACACAGCCAGCTATGAGGTAAGACACTTTTTCCAGCTCTTTCCCACAGAATTGACATGTCTGTCATGCCAGCTTTTTCAATGCTCGCTGTAAACCGTCTCGTCCATAATCCACTGTCCTGGGCTGCACCTATCAACCTCTCATCCTTTGGTTTCAGTTCACCTCTCCCTAATCATTCGTGTGTCTGTTCTTGATCGACAAAGGATTCACTCTGTATTTCCTATTGTATTTGTGCATTTGCCACTTGTTTTTCCTTGTTTGTTGATCTAATTCTTTGAAGAGTTTTTTCTCTTGGTTTGCAAATTCTGTTACTTCCTTCCCTGTGTACATTTGTGGATTTTCGCTCATTTCTTCTAGTCATCAGAACGCGTGTCCAAATTTTATGGAGACAGATTCTGGACTTTTACTTTAATATTGCAGCACCTTTTGCATATTTGGATCCGATGATGCAGTTAGGTAGGCCTGGAGGCCTATGATAGTAGCTCTGTTTATATAATCAATCTCTGGGGCCTAGCCCTCCTTCAGCACTAGGGATGTACAGTCTTGGCATACACTGATTATTGTAAATTACTTCATGGGCATGGAGGAGTTTTCTTGTTTGCACATCCAGTTTTTCAAGATCTTTAAGAGGCCAGACCACAATCCCAAAGCTGTATGAGAGAACAGGAATTGACAGCTGATTGATGGCTTGTATCTTATTCCATGATGTTAAAGTACTTTCCAATAATGATTTTAATCTCCTGTAATATTATTTACTGATCTTTTCTCTCAGTAATTTCTTCTTGAGCGCCATTCCTTCCTCTACTCTGAGATACTTATATACATGATTGTGGTCATCCTAAAACCTGACTGGCTAGGTTATGTCCTGCGGACTTGGTTGAGAATCCCGGTTATACGCTAACCAGTTTATTAAGGCTCATGGTCCAGTAAATTGGTCAGTCTATAAGTTATCACATGTCTCTGATTTTTGTCTCAGCAGTAACTTAATGTGTGTGAGTGTCTGGACATCATTTCTTTGTGCAGTGGGGTTAGAGAAACGCAACCAGTTTTCTACAAGAGTTCCCTCAGCGCCAACTACTATATAGATGAGGAAGCACTATAAAATCCTGCAAAAAGACAAGTGAGAGTCCATAGAAAACCTGACCAACCTAATGCCAGGACTTGCATAGCACCAGTCCTACCTATGAAAAGAAAGTATTACAAATATTAAACCAATACCTTCTCTACTGTGAAAACAGAACAAGTGGGACTGCAACAGATCTCTGCACAGAAACTACATGCTATCGCAATACCACATTTCAATTACAAACACTAAACACAGACAGACCCTCACCAAATACAAAACAAAGGACTACAAATTAGAAATAGATAAGAGGACAATTTTGAACCGGGCATTTGAAACATTTTTTACTGGTGTGACCTAAGGGCTTCCCTGTGTTTGAAATTTCAGTGAGCGCTCATTCGTGATAATTCCTTTCAGACTTTACACCGTTGGTATGTATGCTCATAGATACTCATTAAAACTGAGAAACTTCAGCTTAGAGGTTACATTTATCCACAGTTATTTGCTGTTTTTCTATATATCTTTGACACCATGCTCCATAGCCTTCAGATGAAAGCCAAGTGATCTAATATGAGGACAATTTTGTGTATTAAATAATTACGATTATCTAACACCATTATGGTTTTAATGCATGCTCTCACTTCTTCATTTATTTTTTAAAAAATGGTGATTAACACATTCTGGTTTTCTATTTTTTGAGTTTGGATTTTTAAGTGAGTTGTGCTTTAACCCCCGTTTTGGTGCGAAACTTCCCCCTTTTAAATGAACACCATTTCACGCTTTGTTTCTCTGCAACCGATTCAGCATCTCAAGCTGTTGCGGTCTCCTGAAGAGGCAAGGTTTTTTTCGTAGTGCATCTTGGATATAACATTTCACTTTTTCATATAAGTTCATTTTCCTGGGTAGTCTGCCACATTATTATTCACGTTTTGACTTTGTTCTTTGTCTGTAGGATTGTTTATACACTGAAAAGATTTATTTTCTGAATTACTGGTGGCAGCAATGTTACGAGTGAGTTACTCAGCCACTAATACGTTCAGCTCATCCCTTCCCTATTGATGTATTATTCTTTTTATGTATAAATTTTTCGTTTCATGTATACGTTCCTGTGGTGTAACACCGGTCCACGATGCACATTGGACCTTTTCGTATTTGGGACATGAAAGCTGTCTTTTTCAAGCGGCACACACACACATTATTGTTTTAGAAGGATATTCTCAATGTATATTAATGCATATTTTCTTGTTTGCATTTAATATAGTGCTCTAGCCTTGCTTTTTATATTTGTATTTAGAATTATTTTAAATAGAATTTATTTGTGCTACAACTATTTATATATAATGTGAGTATTTGAATTTTCATGTTTGTCCATTACCTTTAGTGACAATTTTAAAATGTATCCTAATGTTTTATGTTATTTTTATTTCTCTTGAGGCTTGCACCCCCTGAAAAAGACTTCATAGCCGAAATACATAGGGGTTTGTTTTCAGAATAAAGCTGTTTATACCGACCATTGTCAGGAACGCCCCTTTTTGTTGTCCTTTCCAGAGTGGGGGTAGGCCAGAGAAGACAACAATATATGTAAAGTTCTATTTTCAAAAATATATGCATTAGTTTGACTGGCAAATGTACTTACAGAAAAAGCAGCCATAAATGTCTGTGGGTACTGGTTCCTTGGATGATTTTCAAAGAGAAAGTTTACTTGTGTACTTTCCCATTGAGAGCTAGAGCAAATTCCACTGGGCAAATTCTCCCATACTTTGCACCTGTCCTCATGATTTTTAAAACTGCCCATAAGAAGATAAATTTACTTGTAAAACAGCATTTTATGTATGTTATCAAGCTCCAATTTCATTAAGACATGCCTAAGAGAACATGCAAGGCAAACCAACACGTATTTGGACAGAGGCGGAGTTACGATTTACATGTGCATGTGTGTGGGTAAACTATGGGCTCTCAAGCAGGCATCATGTTCACACCTTGAATGTAGGGGCTCTTGTCATTGGCTTTGCTCTAGTGTTGTAGAAAGTCAGAAAGGAGCTCATGTGTCTTTATAAAATAAGAACATAAGAAATGCCATAAGAAATGCCATACTGGGTCAGACCAAGGTCCATCAAGCCCAGTATTCTGTTTCCAACAGTGACCGATCTAGGTCATAAGTACCTAGCAGTTTCCCCAGAAGACATAAGTGCCACAATGCTTGTATTGGGTCAAGCAGTGGATTTATTGGGTCCCTTTTAATAATGGTTTATGAACCTTTCCTCCAGGAACTTGTCCAAACCTTTTTTAAACCCAGCTACACTAACAGCTTTTACTATATCCTCCAGTAATGAATTCCAGAGTTTGAGTACATGTTGAGTGAAAAAATATTTTCTCTTATTAGTCTTTAATGAGTTACACTGTAGCTTCATTGTGTTTCCCCTAGTCTTTTTACTTTTTGATGGTGAAAACAACCGATCTACTTTTAACCGTTCTACTCCATTCATAAATTTATAGACCATTATCATATCTCCCCTCAGCCGTCTCTTTTCCAAGTTGTAAAGCCCTAACCTTTTAAGCCTTTCCTCAAAGGGTTATCCTTCCATCTCCTTTACCATTTTGGTGGCTCTTTTCTGTACCTTTTCTAATTCAGCTATATCCTTTTATAGATATGGTGATCAGAATAGCACACAATATTCAAGGTAATTTGCACCATGGAATAATACAGAGGTATTATAATATCCTTGGTTTTATTCTCCATTCCTTTCCTTATGATTCCTAGCATTCTATTTGCTTTCTTGGCTGCCACTGCACACTGGGTGGAGGGTTTCAACGTATTATCCATGGTGACACCTAAATCTTTTTCCTGGGTGGTGATTCCTTGCATCGTGTAATCGTAGTTTGGGTTGCTCTTCCCAAGGTGCTTAACTTTGCACTAGTCCACATTAAATTTCATCTGCCATTTGTGGATGTCCAGTCTTCCAATTTATCAGGGTCCTCTTACAACTTTTCACAATCCTCTTGTGCTTTAATAACTTTGAATAATTTTGTGTTATCTGCAAATTTGATCACCTCACTCGTTATTCCCATTTCCAGGTCATTTATGAATATGTTAAAACAAAGCAGACCCAGCACAGATCCCTGGGGTACTCCATTATTCACCTTTCTCCATTGAAAAATGGGCCATTTAGCCCTACTCTCTACTTTCCATCTTTTTTTTTTTTTTTTTTTGGAAGTTTATTTAAATTTTTCCATAACCAAAACAACACAAACAACCAACAATCCCAATCATCCCTCCCGTGTACCCCCACCTCCCTTCCCCCCCGTGACCGCCTCCCTGGGCTACATCTGCCCCTACTCCCATCCTGACACATATCAGGGTATTAATGTTAATCAAGAACCGTACAATGTTAATCATCCGCAGGGCGCAGAAGAGCCAGTTTACAAAGAGCAACGAGCTGCATTACAAAAGTGTAATAGGGGCTGCCACTTTCTACCATCTCTGACTAGAGATCGCCTACCTCTACGGGGCATCATTTCATATTTACTATACAGACATACACAGTTCCACCAAACCTGCCAGTGAAGATCAGACAACACTTTCCAATTGCGCATGCGGCAAAAAATGGCAATTCCCAAGAAAAAGTCTAAGAGGAAGGAGTCATGCTGTTCCTGCAAGGGGACCCGAGAACCAGAGCGGTAAATCAGGGTCTCCCATGAAAGAGGGGCTCGAAAACCTAAGATTTCTTGGATACGATCCCAAACCTGGGACCAGTAATTATCAAGGTGGGGGCATTCCAACACAGTATGCCGAAAGGTCCCCACTGCAACCTTACAGAGCCAACAGGTATTGCTAGCTGGAGTGGCCCACTTGCAAAGCTTCACTGGCGTAAGAAAAGCTCTATGGGCAAAAAAGAACAGGGTCTGTGTGACTGAGGCTGACTTGGATATGCGCGTTTGCTTGGCCCAGAAATCCCTCCAATACCGCGGGGGCAGGACGACACCAGATTCGCTCTCCCACCTCTCTTGCGTCCTCTGGACACATAAAGAAAGCGGAGGTCCCAATTGTTTGTATAGAGAGGAGGCTATACCTCGACCCGCCCACGCATGGGTGATTTGGGTCAATGTCTTCCCAGTTTCCCCAGAGAACCCGATCCCTCCCAGTGCTTCCTCTATACAGTGTTTCAACTGGAGCCATTGGAAAATCAATACTCCTGGGATGTTAAATTCCAGCTGCAAGTCACAAAAGGCCTTCCATGTCCCACTGCTGACAAGCTGTCCCAACGTCCACACTCCTCTACTGTACCACTGTTTCCAGGCGAAGGGCTTAGCTTGAATCTTAAAGAGGGGATTATACCAAATCGGGAGGTCGAGAGAAAAGCTTTCCGCCAATGTTCCCTGGGAGAAAACCTCCTGAAATGCTCTTTGGACAGCTACTATGAGCAGAGACTCCGGCTTGACCGGAGGAAAAAGCATACCCGTGGCCAACGGCAATGGAAACGGAGACACTATATTTTTCTCCAGGTCCAAACAAACAGGACTAAGGTCGGTAACATCCTCCATCCACCGACCCCCTTGTTTAATTAGAAAGGCACAGTGATAGCGCTTAAAGTCGGGAAAGTTCACACCCCCGTCCTCCTTGGTTCCCTTAAGCTTGGAGAGCGCTATACGCGGGGGTTTGCCATTCCACAGAAAACCCACGAGTATTCGCTCAATCTGCTTGTACACCGGTTTAGCAAATAGCATCGGCACCATCTCCAGGATATAATTAATTTTGGGCATGACAGTCATTTTAATAGTCTCCAGGTGCCCCCACCACGACAAAGACAAGGGAGACCACCTAGTGACCAGGAGCTTCGCCATGGCCACTAATTTGTCTGCATTCCGACGAACCGTTTCCTCCATGGGAAAACAGTAGGAAACCCCGAGATATTTGACCATCCCCGGCTCCCAGACAAACGGGTGTTGTGCCATGTGGGATTTAAACACCCGAGAATTTAAAGGAAAGGCAACCGACTTTGACCAATTAATCTTATATCCTGAAAGAGCTGCATAATCCTCAATCTGAGTAAGGATGTGCGGGACCGAGTCCGGATGAGTGAAAAGCAACAAGTCATCAGCATAAGCCGACAGTTTTATCTCAATATCCGAGACCCTAATGCCCCGAATCAACACATTCTGCCTAAGTAAAAGGGTTAAAGGCTCCAGGGCCAAATTAAATAACAGAGGTGAGAGAGGGCATCCCTGCCGCGTTCCCCTGCCTAAATGAAATTCCTGAGAACAGGTACTGTTGACGCAAATCCGGGCAGTGGGGTTAGCATACATCACTCTCAAGAGAGCAAGAAATCCTTCTCCTATTCCAAACCATCGAAGGGTATGAAACAGGAATGACCACTCCAGGCGGTCGAAGGCCTTCTCTGCGTCCAGGGATAGACCGACCCCGGGTTCATCCTGGGACTCAGTCGCGACCAGTACATGGCATAAAAGCCTAGCATTATCCGCAGTCGAGCGGCCCGCAATGAAACCACACTGGTCCGGATGAATCAACCGCGGAATCACAGAAGACAAACGCTTCACTAAAATAGTAGCATAGATCTTGTAATCCGCATTTAACAAGGAGATGGGGCGGTAATTCCCAACTTCCAGCGGGTCCCTCCCGGGTTTCTCTATGACAACAATATTCGCAGACGCAAAGGAGCCGGTCCGAGGACACTCCCCCAGAAGGGCTTGATAGTATTGCAACATGGAAGGTCCTAACTCGCGGAAAAACACCTTGTAGAACTCAGTCGGCAGGCCATCTGGGCCCGCCGCTTTGCCTACCTCCAGGGAGGCCACCGCTTCATCAATTTCCGTCAAAGAGATGGGAAGGTCAAGCACGGCCATCAGCTCTGGCCTCTGGACCGTAGACAGGAGCTGTTGAAAGGCCTCAGAAGAACAAGCCGTTTCTGAGGAATATAATCTCTCATAAAAAACTCTAAACAACTCCAGAATTGCCGCATCCTTGACCTCTAATATATCCCGACGATCATCCCGAAGGGCGGCAACTCTCCCCATTTCTTTCCTTGCCTTCAGCCGACTGGCGAGGAGCTTTCCGGCCTTATCACCTTCCCAGTAATACACCCCCTCCTGCAGGCGGATGTGTTTAACCGCCTCAGAGGTGAGAGTATGATTATACTGAAAACGTAGGTGCTGTAGTCGAAGCAGGACGCAAGGATCCGCTCTCCTAACCAAGATCCGTTCCCCGGTCCTGATTTGCTTATCCAGCGCCTCCAGGTGCTGTTTACTAAGTTTTGCCCTCCCAATGCTGAAACTGGTGATAACTGCCCGTATGGAGGCTTTAAATCCTTCCCATCTAGCCCACCCAGAGGATAGTTGAGGGGGATTAAGCTCGAAATAATCCACTATGGCCGATTTCAGTTGCAGCTGGAACTCAACATCCGCCAACCAGTTCCGGTCAAACCCCCATCTTCCGGAACCCACTGCCGGCCAGACATCCTCCAGAACAAGGGACACAGCGGCATGGTCCGAGACATTCGCGCTATGAATACCTGCATCCACTAAATGTGGGAAGAGAGATCTGGAGATCAGGAAATAATCAATTCGAGACAGGGACTTATGAGGGAATGAGAAAAATGTGAACTCCTGCGCATCCGGGTGCAGCAGTCTCCACGCATCGACCAACCCAGACTCCCGCATCATAGAATGTAAAATTCCCCGGGCCCTACACCCCCCCTGGGTTTTGGGAGGCTTCCTGTCCACCAGCATATCCAGGGCCAGATTGAAATCGCCCCCTAGGATCAGAGATGTGGAAGACGCGGCGCATACCAAGTCAGCCAAATTCTGAAAAAACCCCGGGCAGTCCCCATTAGGGGCATACACATTGATAAGGACCAAAACCAATGCCCCCAACCCGACACAGACCTTGACCCATCTATTTTATTTATTTTATTTATTTAACAGTATTTCTAAACCGCCTTATCATAATAATCAAGGTGGTATCACAGCAAACAATCTGGTAGTGTGAGTGTGTTTTACATGCAGTGAGGGTGAGGATTTTGTTTAGTGTGTGTTGTATTTTGTGCTGGATTGGTTTGAGCTATGTACAATGTGGGCTATATACAGTGGTGCTAAAGACATTTATATACATACAGTGTTAGGCGGTTAACATGTGCTGCTATACAGTCAATTAGGTTATGTGATGTGTCCATAGTGTTCTATGAACAGCATGGTTTTCAGCTGTTTTCTAAAGTCTTTGAGGTCTGTGGTTGCCCTCAAGTTGTCCGGTAGTTTGTTCCATATTGTTGGAGCAGCCATGGATAGTGCTCTGTCTGTTGTGTCCTTGCGTGTCATCTGTCTGAGAATGGCTCACCTGCAGCTTGAGATCCTTTCGGGCTAGGATAGCCACCCCATTGTGTTTACCCTTCGCTGCTGAGAACGCTAGCAGCGTAAAGGGACTGATACTCAGTTTCAGGGATTCCTTTTCATTCAAATGTGTCTCTTGCAGAAACAAAATATCACAACTTATGTGCTTGGCATAGAGAATAATTTTCTTTCTCTTGATGGGACTATTTACCCCCTTGACATTTAAGGAATGTATTCTCAGGGAAGCCATAGAGCCCGCCACAATGTGTAGATACTGACATGCCTCTGATGGCCGCACGCCCCCCTGGCAGCATGACTCCCCACTCCAACCGGAGTTCTGCCCCTTAATCGATAATCAGCAATGGTATTCCTACAGTTCTGTACAGATAATGACATAATATCCCTGACATACCCAGGGTTAACATCGCCCAGGAAACCCGCGGGAGGAAGGACCCAGACATCCTTAATGGGTGAACCCAGACTGAAGGGGATAGGACGCACAGAGGGAGAAACATCTACAGTAAATACAGAAACAATCAACGCCAATCAGCCCACTATACCGATATCATCCCACAAGCTACCAACATTACACTCACAAAGGAATTAGGCCCCAGTCAAACAAGCCGCTGAGCCGCCTCTTTAGCCGCTCAGCAGCCGCCACATGATCAACAAAAAAGAAAAGCAAGGCCCATAGTAAAAGTTCAACTGTTCATCAGCTCAGCTTCTTTCCCTTCAATGAACAGTCCCAAGGCGTTCGGGTCGTCAAAAGTCTTAGTGACATTGTGTAGAGTGACCCTCATCCGTGCAGGTTGGAGCAATCCAAAACGCGCCTGCAGGCGATTCAATCTCGGCCTCAGATCCAAAAAACGCTTTCGTTTATCCACAGTATTCTTGGCAAAATCGGGGAAGAACATCAGTTTATGGCCCTCGAATTCCACCGGGTATCGAGCCAGCGCTGCTTCAAAAATCCTCACCGCATGTTGGTGCCTGAGAGTCTTGAAGATAATAGGCCTCGGCCTTTTATTGTTAAGCAGGGGGTGTGTGGGGACGCGACGTGCCCTCTCGATCTCAAAGGGCACGTCAAATGAAAGGTTGAGCGTGGAAGCCATAAGCTTTTGTATAAAGGTGAACATGTCCTTCCCTTCTGCCCCCTCAGGGACTCCCACCACGCGCACATTATTCCTCCTCGCCCTGTTATTAATATCGTCCAGCTCCTTCTGCAGCTGCTCTATTTGCCGTGAGTGTTTCTCCGAGACTTTCATCCGTTCCTCATGCACCACCAACCTGCTTTCCACGTGGGCTTGTCGACTCATTAGATTCCCGAACTGCTCTTTTAACTGCACAATGTCGTCCTGCACACTCTGGAGCGAAGCATTAGTAGCAGTCACAATGTCCTTCACCGCGCGGATCTCCTGCAATAACTCTTGCAGCGCTTCCGGGTGATCGCGCCCAGCCGCCATTTTCTGTGGCGAGGGTGGCTCCGTCTTCGATCGCTTATTCCCGGCTCCGGTCCCAGGGACGAAATCCAAGCGGACGGGCTTGGAGTTTGCCATCTCCGTTCACTCTCCGGTGTGCTTGGTAGCAAGTGGATCAACAGTTTTGGCGCTGACTCAGGATTAAGGCCGACTCCCTCTGGAGCTCACGCTCTATGCGACCATTCCTCTCCTTGCCAAGCTCCGCCTCCCTACTTTCCATCTTTTAACCAGTTCCTGATCCACAATAGCACATTTCCTCCAATCCCATGACTTTTTAATTTGGACAAGAGTCTCTCATGAGGGACCTTGTCAAAGGCTTTCTGAAAATCCAGATACACTATGGGCCCAATTCTAGAATGGGAATAGCAGGGCAGCATGTCCCGTGGGGACATGCTGCCCCGCTGTCCACTCTGGTGATATTCCGCCCTGTGTGTGCAGCAGGGGACAAGGGCGTGACAGGGGAGTGGGTGGTCCCGACTTCCGGACATACAGGGTCAATTCCATTGACAGCCCTTTAGTTCTGAGGGTCACTGGGGGGACAGCCTGGTTATTCCACCTCAGAAGTGGAATAAAGGCAGGCCGCCCCCTGATCCTGCCTGGAAGCCCCCCACGGGATCATGGAAGCCCATCACCGGAGCAACAGGCCACCAGAGCTGTGTACTGCCGCTTGATACGGGATCTGGCAGTCCCTGCTGTGGGTTGGGCGGTGGGGTAAGTGCTAGGGCACTATGGGGTGGACATCCTGCTGGCCATGCTGGGGCACTCCGGGCTGTCCTTGGGCCTGATTCTGTATGCTGCGGGAACATTTTGCTCCTGCATTACAGAATTGGGTCCTAATGGGCCTGTCCAGCTTGGGGCCATCCGGACGGCCCAGACATGCCCCTTTCTGAATCGGGCTCCACATCAACCATCTCACCTTGGTCTACCTGTTTATTCACACCTTCAAAAAAATATTAGTAAGACAAGAGTTTCCTTGGCTAAATCCATGTTGACTTTAGTGCAAAAGTGACACCTTCCTGCTCACTTAATCTCAGCCTCCTGTTATAAAATGATCCCCCTAAACATGCTGAACATTTTCAGATAGGGGGAAAACATAAACTTCTAGAATTTTGAACAAGTTGAATTACCTTTATGCATTGGGATAAAAAAATTTAGATTTGGCTTCATGCGTGAATTTTCACATCAACATAGCTTAGATTGGCAGATGCTGGGTAATGAACAGTTTTGTGAAGTTTAAAACAGTAAGGATAATGTTATTACAGTTTCCATGACAACGGACAGCCATGATGGAATATATCCATCATGTGGACGCCACAGCCATCTGGTTTATAGGTCCTTATTCTAAACTTACAGAACTAAGGGGCATGTTTACTAAACATTCCTAACGTGCGGGGCCGTGCTAGTGTGCCTGTGCCATATAAGGAGTGGGCGGTTCAGGCAGAAAATAGAAAAAAAACGATAGTAAGCAACCGGACGTGTGTGCGTCGCGCTAATGTGCGGGGGTCGACATTAGCGCGTGGAAAGGCAAAGTGGCGCGCTGCTGAGTATACAAAACAACAGAGCCGTGGTACAACGGTGAAGACACTGACCAATGGTGCAGGGGCCATGGGTTCAATCCCCCAGTGTGCGCAACGACAAAGGTCAGCTGAGGCAGTAACTGTAATGATTAACATTGTTTTAGGAGGCAAATTAATTTGGAACGGCATAAGGCGGCGCACAGTTATTTTTGGGCGGCAGAAGGCGGCGCACAGTGCTTTTTGGGCGGCATAAGGCGGCGCACAGTTATTTTTGGGCAGCAGAAGGCGGCGCACTGGTCCCCTTGGGCGGCAGAAGGCGGCGCGCTGATAGGCACAAGGTGGCGCGCTGATGCACACACACAGGAACAGAGCCACAGCACAATGGTTAAAACACTGATCAATGGTGCAGGGATCAGGGGTTCAACTCCTCACAATGCCCAGTGAAAAATGCCTGCTGAGGCAGTATGTATTATGTTGAGGAGTGCTGTAGGAGGCTGTATAATTATATTTTGTTATCACTACTAGCAAACGCACTCTCCCAGCATGTTAACATACGGCGGCCCATAAGGCACATGTTACAGTGCACTGTTCGCCAAGGCACCCTTGAATGACCCCTATAGGGCAGCATTTATGTTGCGACACAGGATAATGTATAGTGCACCCTATAGGGATGGCAACCATAAGGTGGCCTACAGGGCGCCCTATGAAGCACCCTCAGAGGCACCTAATGGGTATAGTAAGCTGAGGGTGGTCTTGCCGGCATAGACATATGTACAGTAAATAAAAATAAAGCTGTGGACAGCCCTACCAAAGGGCCCCACTGTGGGTTTGAACCCATGACCTCTGGCTGCACAGGCAGTGATGTAACCATTGCGCTACAGCTCCATAGCTGTAAGCAGGCCCCTGGCTGGCTGCAGATAGCCTACACGTCACCTCACAGACAGTCTGCTGGTGTCAACAGGATAGGGTTAGGCCACCCGTACCCATGATGCACTGCACATGCAAATTAGCTGTCCGCAGATGGACACAAGATGGGGAATGCACCCCCACAGCACCTCGGCCCTGTTGGGGGAAGTGACCGGGTGCACCCACACAGCACCTTGGCCTAGTAGGGGGCACTGACCGGGTGTTTTACTGGCACAGAGTAGCCACACACCGTTACATCGTGCGGGTACTGTGCTCACCCTGAGTGTGCAATGAGGTGGCCAGGACCAGGTCAACAACACCTGCCATGGCTGATGGAGGCCAAGCGGGCGTTCCAAAGCAGTGTTAATGTGTAAGATAGCTAGTTTTTGCACAAACACCATGGATATCCCTGTCTGCCACCCTCAGGCGCACACCCCCCCCCCCCCGACCAGTGGCAAACATGGTCCCCATCAAGGGATCCACACTCTACCTCCCTGCAAAGGTGGCAGTAGAGGGCAACATCAACCCCAGTCCTGCTGAGGAACACCACCCCCCCCCCCAGCAGGCAGCTCCATACACAGCCATAACACAATAGCAGACAGACATAAGCCCAGGGTATGGTAAGCTGCACTCCACCACCAGATATTACCCTGCAGCAAGCCAACAGCCACTGCACCCTGCAAGCCATTATAGCAAGACATTTACCAGCTACAAACAGTCTGCTGGTTAGTCCATAGTGCATGTTCCCAATGGAGATGCATGCACCCAGAACTGGGCTGTCTGCATACACAGCAAGCAGATAGATCAGTGACTGGGCCCCAAAGAGAAGCCCATATCTATCACATGAGAGAACTACTATACAGCACTATGGGGGGGCCTAGCCATGCTGTGGTCACTGCACAGTCAGGGTGAGCGTGATCCCCCAGAAGGACATGCTTTGGCCAGCCTGTCTGTGTAGGTGGTGGCCAGACACTACAATATCCCAGCCAATGTCCCTGCCAGGGCCCTATGCCCAGTGCAGATGCATCCTGGCCACGCCACCCTGCCCTGGCTATACCCATGGTACCTTGCACCTCATTATGCACATTGACTGGCCAATACTGGCAACAGTGCTGGCAGTGCGGGCTGTTGAAGGGGCTTGCAGCCAACACCCACTGTATAGACAGACACACACTTCCACACCTCTGCCATCATGGTGCTACGATTGAGGGGGTAAGTAGCCTTGCCCACCAAACCGGTCCTGAGCACGGCAAGGCATGGATATGGTACGCATTACAGCTGGTGGTCACTCCCCAGGGTGGTAAGCACCGTCAGAGGCCAGGCCTGGAGCATGCCCCGCAAACACCTAACAGATTGTTTGGATGGGGTCAACTAGCAGTATGTACGTAACGTATGGATAACTGCCTGCCTGTGCTCCTAGCAAACGTCTCCGAGCTGTGTACCGTATACCTCAGGTGTAGGGTGACATTGGTAAGTTATGCAAGTGCTCGTTTTGGGTGCTGCATGCACGGTCCAATGTTCTGCCTTTCCAGGAGACATTGGCCAATGGGGCCTGTGGGTGTGGGTGTGTCTGCCCTTGATGGCTGCTGCTTTACGGCACAGATTCCCAACTCCAGTCCAGGTTTGCATCACACTGTTCGGGTTTTCCTGCTATCCCTCATGAATATGCATGGGCTACATCTACATGCCATGGGGGTGGTGCATAGATATACAGCACAGGCATTTGTATGAGTGTCAGCATGGAACCTGACTGGTGTGTGGCCCACCAGGACTGCATTTGGGTGATTCTGCTCTAGGTACTGCCCCTGTTCATGGTGTCTGTGCTCAGTGGGGTAAAAGATAGATGTCTTACCATTGCATATGTCCCCGCCATGAAAGGTGTGTCCTTACTATCACTGTTTAGTTGTGGGAAAAATATGTGGGCAGGATTGGCAGTAGCCCCAGCTGGGCTTTGAACCTGTGACCTTCTGTTCTTGTATGTACTGTCTGTGTGCACTGCACCACTGTGTAGCCACAGATTGGTTGGATTCCCTGGACTGTCCATGACTGTGGATCCGGCAGGACCTGTCTGTTGCAGTGGACTGTGCCAGCCTGCACATGGCTAGGCCTCTGTCTTCTGTGGTTAGCAGCCACTGCCCCCTGCACCACATGTACTTGTCCGCCAACATGCTGGCATGAACTTCTCTCAGAAAAAGCAGTTGACCTGATTGCAATGTGGCAGTATGGGACTGCATTTGGGGGACTTGGCTGTAGGTAATGCCCATTGTTGTGGGGTGTGTGCAGTGTTGGGTAAAATATGGGTGTTTTCCCCATGCATACAGGGGTGTCTGCGCTATCTTTATTTAGTGGTGGGTAAAATATAGGGACTGGGCTGGCAGGTGCCCCAGCTGGGTTTTGAACCTCTGCCCTCTGGTCCTAGAGGTAATAACTCTGTCTGCTGTACCACACTTTGGCCACAGAGACAGTGCAGCCCCTGGAGGCAGTAAGCCTGGCAGGATGGATTCACAAACCCTGCTCTACGCAATTCTACTGTGGGCATATGCACCCTGTCTGGTGACAAACGTGCACATAAACCCCGGAAATGACCACGGGAAATGTGGGACAAAATATCACCACGCTGGGCAACAGTGATATTAATGGGCAACCATAGCAAACACTCCCAGGAAAGCTCCAAAACGTGGAAATGTTTTTTGGAAGAGTCTCCTCTCAGTAGACCCTTCCAAACTTCATTTCTTTTTTCTGGAGCTTTGCTGGGTGTGATTTCTGTATTTGCCCATCACTATAACTGTTCCCCAGCTGAATTACTATTTTTAATAGTTCTGTTGTGGTCATTTTCTATTTTTATTTTCACTTTTGTGCTGTGCACATATATCACACTGCTCACGTTTTGCTGGTTCCCCCGGTTTTCCTGTACATTGCTGACGGAAATGGTTTCTCTTCCCTTTAAATGCTTTCTACCGCGAGTGTTTCACTCGCGGTAGTTTTTACATGCAAATTCGGGCCCGATACTGTGCGGGGAGCCTCTCCCCTCCCACTCTCCACCCATTGACCCCCATCTCTCCGCCCCTCGGGGGCCTTCCTCCGCCCTCATTTCGCCTTTCCACGCCTCTATCGCACATGAGCGCCCCGCAAACGTGCGCGTTTTCGGCGCACGCGTGCGGGACCCGTTAATGTGCTGCGCACGCGTACGGGGTGCTTAAGAGCACTTAAATGCATCATTTTAGGGCGCTCAGGTGCGCCCCGCAAAAGTGCCCCGTTTAGTAAACATGCCCCTAAGTGTAGGTAAACTTTAATCCATTTTATAATTAGTCCTTAAAAAATTATTCAGCCTGATATTTATAACTGCCTCCACATGAGGCCCAAAGGTCTAATTACTGGCTTATTGATACTTTTAAAGAATGGTTTAAAAATTGCAATTACACTTTAGCCACAGATGCTACTGTTTCTTTTCGGATTTTGAAAATATGTTAGAATGACATCACACTTGGAAGATTTTAAGCATAGAAAAGGCCAGAGTTACTTTTTCCTTTGCTGTCAAACTTAAAATTAACTATGGTTTCATCTGAGATTTTTTTTTTTTTCATTTGTAATGTATGTTTGTTTTAGTGTTTCTGTCAAAACAGGGAATAAAGATAAATGCAGATAATTAAAAGATCATTTGCTCACGGCTCCTGGTAATGGATACCTGATTGTTAGCTCTTGGGAGTATGGTTTTCTTTAACTACAGCTATTGATGTAATTGAATTTCAGTCATATGAAAGACTACTTCAGTTTTCTAAATTACAAGTATCATGCTGAGAGTAATAAAGAACACAAGATTATGCTAGTAGGTATTGTTTGACACTAATGTCTCATGTACTTCTTATGCTTATTCATTTCAAATGATGCGTACCAGCATCACATGGAAAGCATAACCTGTATGGAAGGCATAACTTGTGAAGAAGGCACAACTTTCCAGTAAACAATAGAAAGAAATAAAGAAAAATGATGGCAGATAAAGACCAGTCTTCCCTTCCAAATCAACTACTTTTTCCTCTTAGAGATCCTCCATATTTGTCCCACACTTTATTGAATTCAGATACAGTCCTTGTCTCTACAACCTCCACTGGGAGACTATTCCACATTTCCATAAAGACTATTCCATAAATACTATTCCACTCTTTCCATAAAGAAATATTTCTGCAAATTACTTCTGAGTTTATCTTCTTTCACCTTCAACCTATGTCCCCTCATTGAAGAGCTTCCATTCAACTGAAAGAGACTCTCCTGTGCATTTACGTCACAGAAGTATGTAAATGTATCTATCATATCTCCCCTTCCCACCTTTCTTTCAAAGTATACATATTGAGATCTTTAAGTCTGTCCCCATATGTCTTATGATGAAAACCACAGACCTTTATTGTAGTTGTCCTCTGCACTGATTCTATCCTGTTTATATCTTTCTGAAGATGGGGTTTCCAGAATTGCACACAATACTCAAAATGAGGTCTCAGCAAAGAGCCACTATCACCTCCTTCTTCCTGCTAGCTATTTCTCTCCATATGCACCTAAGCATCCTTCTGGTTTTTGCCGTCACTTTTTCTACCAGTTTAGACACCTTAAGATCATCAAAAGCCATTACGCCCAGGTCTCACTCTTTTTTTGTGGACAGAAATACTTCACCCACTATACTGTACTGTTCCCTTGGATTTTTGCAGCCCAAATGCATGACCCTTCAATTTTTAGCATTAAATCTCAGCTGACAAATTCTTGACAATTCTCCAAGCTTTGCTAGAACTTTCCTTATGTTATCTATTCCTTCCTGGGTGTCTATTACAGATTTTGGTATCAGCCACAAAGAGACAAACCTTACCCGACAGCCCTTCTGCAATATCACTTGCCTATCAGTCGCCTGTGTGGAACACAGTCAAAGGTTTTACTGAAATCTAACTATACCACATCTAGGGCTCTCCTCAATCCAACTCTCTGGTCACCGAGTCAAAGAGACGATTTCCAAGTCAAATAAATTAATTAGGCTTGTTTGACAAGATCTGAATCTAGTGAAACCATGCTGCCTCAGATCCTGCAAATCATTGGACTCCAGAAACCTCACTATCCTTTGTTTTAACAGCATTAAAACATTAGTTTACTCACCATAGAGGTCAGACTAATGGCCTGTAGTTCCTAACCTCATCCTTACTTCCACTTTTGTATAAAGGGACCAAATAGGTCTTTCTCCAGTTCTCTGGAGAAACATTGGGGTATGTTTACTAAACCATCTTAACCATCAAAAAAAAAAAAAAAAAGTGCGCTCTGCGACATTATAACGCGATAAGGTACCTTATCGCGTGATAATGTCGTATCTTGCGGCGCACAGGTACTTTATCGTGCGATAATGCGCACCGCGGCGAAAACGAGCGATGAAGGTGGGCAAAGGCTCCCGGAGGGCGGAGGAAGGCTCCCCAGGGGCGGAGATAAGGGGTCAATGGGTGGAGAGTGGGAGGGGAGAGGCTCCCTGTACACTAACGCTGTGAAATCCGAGGCTCAAAACTAACGCCAGTGAAACCCTGGCGTTAGAGCTGATTTAAAGGGAAGAGAAACCATTTTGTCAGCAATGTACAGCAAAATCAGGGAAACCTACTAAAAAGTGATAAGTGTGATACATGTGCACGGAACAAAAGGGCAAATAAACAGTGAAAAGGACCAGCAGAAAATGGAAAAATAAAATAACCAAGCTGGGCAATAGTGATCTCAATGGGAAACATCAAAAAACACTCCCATGAAGGCACCAAAAAAAGGATATTAATTTTGGAAGGGTCCATGCTCCGTCCCCATACAAGGTGAATTAGCCCACAATGAAATTGCGCTGTGCAGGGTTTCCCTTACCATCAGACAGGTTTCCTATGGCATGCACATGTGCGGCAACAGCAGGGTGGGCATGTCAGAACGGCCAACTGGACAGATGCTTGGAAATGGGATACAGAGGGCTGCAGGCGGCACATGCTGTGGTGCAGCTTGGGCACAGTGAGGACTAGGCAGATGCCTAGGTGGCACCTAGGAATGCTGAAACTGTACAGCAGCCAGTCCAACAAAACGGCAAGAAATCACGTAGTGCCAAGAATACAGTCCAAGACGTGATATAGGTGTTTTTCCACCTATATCACGTCTTGGACTGTGTTCTTACCGTACAGCAGCCAGACAGCAACTGATGAGGGCCCAACACGGGCACTAGTGTGTTTATCACAGTGTCACAGGGGATAGTACCCAGCAGGTACCTCCAAGGGCACAGAACATTGGCAGGCGGTGTTGGGGGGGAAGCGTGGACGTCTATGCAGGCACCCCTACCCCAGAACCCACACCATAGGCAGCCGCCTACCCGCACACTGGATGGCCTGAGATGGCGCACCACCAGCACCACCAGCAGAAGGGCATGTCAGCATGGTGGCAGAGGGGTACTGGTGGTGGGGGGGGCAGTGATAGCTGCCCACAGCAGACCATGGCCTAGCCCTGTGTAGGTGGGTGCCATGCACTGCAACAGACAGGCCCTGTCTAATGTACAGTCATGGAATCCCCAGGGAATGCATCACTTCTGTGGCAACACAGTGGTGCAGTGCACACAGCCAGTGAGTTCAGGAACAGAAGGTCATAGGCTCAAGTCCCAGCTGTGGCCCCTGCCAACCCAGTCCCCATATTTTACCCACTACTAAAACATAGTATTACAGACAGAACTGTTAGTGCAGATAACCTAACATGCCCAAAATGCCTACGTTTTACCCTATGGAGTACAATACTGTAGAAGACACTCCCCAGGGTGGTAAACACTGTCAGACACCAGACCTGAAGCACATTCCACAGACATCAGAAACGTTGCTATGATGCAGCTCACTCAGCAAATTGTGATTAACTTAGGAATTGCTATCTGCCAGTAATCATGGCAACCTTTTGATAGATGTGTACCGTATTCCCAGGTTTAGGGTGGCATTGCTAAGGTATGCAAGTGCTAGTATTGGGAGATACATGCAGGGCCCAATGTCCTGCCTCTCCAGGAGGCATTGGCTAATGGAGCCTGTGGGTGCGGGTATGTCTGCCCCTGTTGGCTGCTGCTTTACGGCAGAGGTTCCCAGCTCCAGTCCTGGTGGGCCAAACACGGTTCGGGTTTTCATGCTGTCCCTCATGAATATGCATGAGCTACATCTGCATACCATGGGGGTGGTGCATAGATATGCAGCACAGGCATCTTTATTAGAGGATGCATGGAACCTGAATGGTGTGGGGCCCTCCAGGACTGCATTTGGGAGACTCTGCTCTAGGTAATGCACCTGTTTATGGTGTCTGTGCTCGGTGGGGTAAAATATAGGCGTATTAACCATGCATATGTTCTCTGCAATAAAAGTTTGTCCTTACTATCACGGTTTAGTTGTTGAAAAAATATGTGGACTGGATTGGCAGGAGCTGCAGCTGGGCTTTGAACCTGTGACCTTCTGTCTTCAAACACACTGCTTGTGTGCACTGCACCACCGCGTTGCCACAGAGACAGTGCATTCCCTGATGATACCATGACTGTTTATCCGGCAGGGCCTGTCTGTTGCAGTGCTTTGCACCCACCTACACAGGGCTAGGCCATGGTCTGCTCTGGGCAGCTGCCACTGCCCCCCTCCACCTCCAGTACCCCTGTGCCACCATGCTGACATGCCCTTCTGCTGGTGGTGCTGGTGGTACGCAGTCTCAGGCCATCCTTTGTGTGGGTAGGCGGCTGCCTATGGTGGGGGTTCTGGGGTAGGGGTGCCTGAAAATTTGTCCGCACGTCCCCCAATCACCGCCTGCCAATGTTCTGTGCCCTTGGGGGTACCTGCTGGGTGCTATCCCCTGTGACACTGTGATGGACACTCTCGTGCCCATGTTGGGCCCTCATCAGTTGCTGTCTGGCTGCTGTTCAGTTTCAGCATTCCTAGGTGCCATCTAGGCAACTGCCTAGTCTGCACTGTGCCCCAGCTGCACCACAGCATGTGCCGCCTGCAGCCCTCTGTATCCCCTTTCCCTGCATCTTTCCAATTGCCCATTCCGACCTGCCCACCCTGCTGTTGTGGAAATGTTCATGCCATAGGTAACCTGTCCAATGGAGAGGGAAACCCTGATCAGTGCTATTTCACTGTGGGATCATTCACCTTGTATGGGGACGGAGCGTAGACCCTTCTAAAATTCATATTTTTTTGGGGGGGCTTTTTTGGGTGTGTTTTTTGATGTTACCCATTACTATCACTATTTCCCAGCTTGATTATAATTTTATTATATTTTGTTTGGGTCATATTTAATGTTTATTTGCCCTTTTGTTCCGTGCACATGTATTACACTGCTCACGTTTTGTAGGTTTCCCCCTGGTTTTGCTGTACATTGCTGACTTAAATGGTTTCTCTTCCCTTTAAATCGGCTCTACCGCGAGGTTTTCACTCGCGGTATTTTTTTGCTTGAATTTCAGCCCCGCTCCTGTGCGGGGAGCCTCTCCCCTCCCACTCTCCGCCTATTGACCCCGTCCCTCCGCCCCTGGGGAGCCTTCCTCCGCCCTCCGGGAGCCTTTCCACGCCTCTATCGCTCATTTGCGAGCCGCGCACATGAGCGGGACCGTTAGTGCGATGCGCACGTGTGCGGGGCACAAAAACGCATCATTAGCGTGTGCTAAGGTACCTTAGCGCACACTATTGTGCTCCGCGCACTTGTGCACCGTTTAGTAAACATACCCCTGATTCTGCAACTTTGTGGTGCTTGAGCTGTGGTTCATCCCTTTCTTTGGATGCTTTCACCTCCTTCACTTCGAGGGCTGCATACTGATTCTTAAATTCAAGGGCTGGAAGAGTTGGAGTGTTGATACTGCAGGCTCTGGTGACTCATGTCTGACCTTCCTTCTGTAGCTTCCCATCTTCACCTCTGTTGGAGAGCTTGGATGTTTCAAGAAACATATCATCAATGTACCTCTCACTGTTTCTAATGCTTCTCAGCCTTGTCACTTCTTCCATGAGCTCCTCCACTTCTTTCCTGAGAGCCTCAGCATGCAGGCATCCTGCCCATGGAACCGGCCCTTCAACTGGCATTGGGATCTCTTTCTGGGCAGAGGCAGAAGCTACAAATGGGGGCAACAGCTTTAGCAATATGATTTTTCCCAGCCACTGTTTAGTTGATGGAGCTTTGGTATCTGTTGAAGTAAAAGAGAGAGTCCTACCAAAATCTCTACTTGTTCCTCAGCTGTCCTTTAAGAGAAAAATCAGTTTACCTCTTTTAAGTGTGTTCTATGTCCCTGTGTGTAGCTAATTGGGGGATAATGATGAAGTCATTCACTTTTTTTAAGTGCTGATTCCTGACCACCCAGCAGCTCCTGGGCTTTCTCAGCAGGTATGAGTAAAAGTAGATTACCAGGCCTTTTTTCCAAGGCAATGGAGAGTAAAGTGACTTGCTTATGGCCACTAGGTGTGCCAGTGGGAATCAAACCCAAATTGTTTGAATATTAGGCTGCTGTTCTAACCACTCGGCTATTCCTTGAGGTAGTGCCTTGTCTTGGAAAAGTTAGTTTTCCTAAAATCTAGGACACTCACTTTTGAATGGACTTTATTAGATCTAGTCTTAATACTGAACACAGTGTACTATTGTGGATCAGGAACTGGTTAAAAGATAGAAAGCAGAGAGTAGGGCTTAATGGCCAATTTTTCCAATGGAAAAAGGTGAATAGTAGAGTACCCCAGCGATCTGTGCTGGGTCCGCTGCTTTTTGACATATTCATAAATGACCTGGAAGAGGGAATAATGTGTAAGGTTATCAAATTTGCAGATGACACGAAACTATTTAAAGTTGTTAAAACCCATGAGGATTGTGGAAAGTTGCAAGAGGATCTTGATAAATTGGAAGACTGGACATCCAAATGGCAGATGAAATTTAATGTGGACAAGTGCAAAGTTATGCACCTAGGAAAGAACAACCCAAACTATGGTTACACGATGCAAGGTTCCACATTAGGAACCACCACCCAGGAAAAAGATTTAGGCATCATCGTGGATAACATGTTAAAACCCTCCGCCAGTGTGCAGCGGCGGCCAAGAGAGCAAATAGAATGTTAGGTATCATAAGGAAAGGAATGGAAAATAAAACAAAAGATATTATAATGCCTCTGTATCGTTCCATGATGCGACTGCATCTTGAATATTGCGTGCAATTCTGGTCGCAGTATCTTAAAAAGGATATAGCTGAATTAGAAAAGGTACAAAGAAGAGCCCCCAAAATGGTAAAGGAGATGGAAGGATACCCCTATGAAGAGAGGCTAGAAAGGTTAGGGCTCTTCAACCTGGAAAAGAGACGGCTGAGGGGAGATATGATAGAGGTCTATAAATTAATGAATGGAATGGAACTGGTAAACATAGATCGATTGTTTACATCATCAGAATATAGAAAGACTAGGGGACATGCAATGAAGCTATAGGGTAACCTATTTAAGACTAATAAGAGAAAATATTTTTTCACTCAACGTGTAATCAAACTCTGGAATTTGTTACCGGAAGGTGTAGTAAAAGCTGTTAGTGTAGCTGGGTTTAAAAAAGGTTTTGGACAAGTTTCTGGAGAAAAGGTTCATAAACCATTATTAAAAGGGACCTAAGATATCGCTTCTTGACCCAATACAAGCATTGTGGAACCTGTTTCTTTTGGGGAGACTGCTAGGTACTTATGACCTAGATTGGCCACTGTTAGAAACAGGATACTGTGCTTGATGGACCTTGGTCTGACCCAGTATGGCATATCTTATTTTCTTTTGAACTGCATAATCTGTTGATCACTGGATGCGGGATGATCACCCACTATAAAATTAGAAACACTGCTCATTGGTAAATTCCAGGTCCAGTACTGTCCCCTCACGTGTTGGTTTTATTATCGTTTGATAGAATAGTTCTCGCGGTAGAGAATCCAGTATATCCTTACTTCTAGATGGCACCACAGCATGGATATGCCAATCAACATCCGGTATAATGAAATCATCTATCTGCAGCACTTCTCCTTTCATAGTAATACTGTGAATGTCCTCAATTAAATCTCTGTCCAGTTCTTCTGCCTGTGAAGGAGGTCTGTATATCACACTGGTGCAGATGGATGCTCCAGTTTAACCCGCAGTGCCTCCTTCTTCCCTAGTAAGCCCTGTAATTCTGTAGTTTTAATATTATTTTTATATATAGTGCCACTCCTCCTCTCCTTCTTCCTACACTGTCCTTCCTGAATAAATTATAATTACATCCCAGTCATGGTTCTCCTTGAACCATTGTCTCCATAAGTGCCACTAAATCAAAGTCAGCCCCTTCTATTAGCGACTCAATATCTGAAATCTTATTGCCCATACTACAAACACCTGAGGAGTGCAGTGACTTCAAAGAGTTTGCCTTCCTCTTTGAACCTGAAGGCTAGACGAGACGAAATAAAATTATAGCAGCAGAAAAAAGTTTGTCTAAAAACACAAAATAAATCTCTTTTTGCAATACAGCTACAAAAATGAATTAACCTTTTCCACTATGTTGCCAGTTACAGTCGTGGTCAACATTATTGGTACTCTTGCGGTTAACCCCTTAATGTCCAACATCTCCTAAAAAAAAGTGGCCAGTGAAATGACTTTGGAGTATATATGCACACATATTTGACACATAAAAGTATGAAATAAAACAAGACCAATTAAAAGAGGAAATAGGAAATAGTATAAAAACTGGGACATTGCCAGGACATGATTATTCAAACCAAAAACGACTAAAAGGTCCACACTCAAAATATATCGCAATTAACAAAGAAAGACTCAACCATCTACACCCTATAGTATGACTTTCACTCACAGAAACTATGGGGTATGTTTACTAAACCGTCTTAATGTTACTGGCGCTAGTTGCAGCAATAATGTGAAGAATGCCATATAAGGAGTGGGCGTTCCGGCGGCAAGGTAGCAAGAATCTGTATCACGTGATAGTGAGCGCCGTGGCACAGGTAACGCGCGTTAACCCTAAGTTCATGCCAGCGCATTGCTCAATGCTGTAAAGATGTAGCCCACTGGTAACTGCAATGACTACAGAGGCAAAGATCATGGGTTCAATTCCACAGTGGTGTTATTTAAGAAGGCTGTCTGAGGCATTTCCTTCTAATTTTAATCAGTGCTGCCAGCAAAAACAACCTCACAGTGCCGTAACCTAAGGTGCCTCATAAGGCGCCCTATAGGGCACTTTCTAAGGCGCCCCATAGGTCACAATATAAAGTGCCCTGTCCACCAAGGCACCCTATAATGTGCCCTATAGGGCGCTTTATAGGGAGCCCTAGAGGGCGCCTATTAGGCACCTTAGGCTACGGCACTGTGAGGGTGTTTCTGCTGGCAGCACTGATTTAAAGTAAAAGGAAATGCCTCAGACAGCATTCCTAAATAACACCACTGCAGGATCAAACCCATGACTTCTGCCTCCACAGTCATTGATGTAACAAGTGGGCTACAGTTCTACAGCAGCAAACACACCATTGGCTGGCTACAGAAAGACTGCAGGTCACCACACAAACTGTTACCAGGATAGGGTAAATCCACCCGTACCCATGATGCACTGCACATGCAGATCAACAGCCTACACCTGAACACAAGATGGGGTATGCGCCTCTATAGCACCCCGGCCTGGTAGGGGGAACTGACCGTGTGTATTACTGGCACAGAGTAGCTACAGACCATGACATTATGCTGTTCCTGTGCTCACCCTGAGGGTGATGTGGGAGGCCCAGTACCAGGTCTGCCGCACCTGGCTTAGCTGAGATAGGCTGCGCTGCAGGTTCCTATCAGTGCTAGTGTGTGATGGGTAGTCCCTGCAGACACACCTAGGATATACCTATGTCCATCTGTATTTCCTAGTCATGTCTAGCTCTTTTGGGCTATAATTCCCCCAGAATGATGCATATCCTGTGTGGGTGCTATCATCAGATGTTATAAGTGAAGGGTGGTGTTTGAACCCCAAAGCAGATTATGTAGCACCATCCAACCCACCCTCTGTGACTCAGGGTGGGTGACAGGATCTCCCACCAACAGATCCACATTCTATATCTCTGCAATGGTGGCAGTAGAGGGGACCATCAATGCCATTGCTGCTGGGGAATGGGCACCCTACAGGGAAGTCAATGCAGATCTGTAAACATCACATAGGGCAGTAGGCCTGGAAAAGCTCAGCCACCCCTCTCTGACATTCACCAGCAGAGGGCACAGTCAGTCTCCACCCACTGCACCCTGCAAGGTGTTCCAGCCATACACATGCTAACTGCAGACAGCCTGCTAGCTAATACATAGTGCATGTTCCTGGAGAAACTGTGTGCATCCAAAAATGGGATGTGAACACACACGCCAAGCAGATATATCAGTGATTGAGCCCCAGAAAAGGGAACCCATAGATATCCCTTAAGAAAAATACTGTATAGCACTATGGGGGAACCTAGCCATGCCGTGGTCACTGCTTAGTCAGGGCGAGAGTGACCTCCCAGCATGACATGCTATGGCCACCCTGTCTGTGCAGGTGGTGGCTGGGCACTACAATGTCCCAGCCATTGCCCTATGCCCTGTGCAGATGCATCCTGCTCAGGCCGCCCTGTCCATGCCATACCCACAGTACCTTGCTCCTTATTTCATTATGCACATTGGCAGGCTAACACAGGAAGCAGCGTAAGCAGTGTGGGACCAGGAAGATGCAGGCAGCCACATAACACTGGATAGACATACGCACACTCCCACACCTATTTCAGCATTGTGCAAATATAGAGATGGTTGGCAGCCCTGGCCGCCACACCAGTCCTGTGCACAGTGCATGCATTGCTATGGTACTCAATACTGTTAGAGTCACTCCCCGGGGTGTTAAACACTGTCAGAAACAAAATCTGAAACACACTCCACAGATATCAGAAAGGTTGCTATGATGAATCTCTGGCAACAAATTGTGTTTAACTTAGGATTTGTTATCTAACATTATTCACAGAAACCTTTTGATTTATGTGGAACGTGTTTCCACGTTTAAGACGGCATTGCTAAGGTATGCAGGTGCTAGTATTGGTAGATGCTGCTCCACGCAGGGCCCAACAGCCTGAATCTCCATGAGCCACTGGATAGTGGAGCCTGTGGGTGTGGGTGTTTGTGCCCCTGTTGGCCACTGCTCTAGGGCAGAGGTTCCCAACTCTGGTCCTGGTGGGCCAAACACTGTTCAAGTTTTCATGCTGTCCCTAATGAATATGCATGGTTACATTTGCATACAATGGGGCAGTGCATGTAAATGCATCTCATGCATATTTATCAGGGGCATCCTGACAACCTGAATGTTGTTTGGCCCTCCAGGACTGGATTTGGGAAATTCTGCTTTAGGGATTGCAAATGTTTATGGTGTATGTGCTCTGTAGGGTACAATATAGGTGTTTATGGCGTGTTTCTCTTATCAGCAAAAAAGATTCTGTTTTTATTACCACGGTTTAGTACTGGGTAAAATATGGGGACCTGGTCTGCAGGTGCCACAACTGGGACTTGTACCTGTGGCTTTCTGCTCCTGAATATACTGGCTGTGTGTACTGGGGATACCATGACTGTTCGTCAGACAGACCTTGTCTGTTGCAGTGCATTGCACCCACCGGAACAGGGCTTAGCCTTGGTGTGTTGTGGGCAGATGCCACTGCCCCCTCCACCACCAGCACCCCTCTGCCACCATGCTGACATGCCCTTATGCTGGTGGTGCTGGTGGTGCTCCGTCCCAGGCCATCCAGTGTGCCGGTAGGCGGCTGCCTGTGGTGTGGGATCTGGGGTAGGGGTGCCTACATAGACATCCGTGCTTCTCTTCGGCACTGCCTGTCACTGTTATGTGGCCTTTGGGGTATCTGCTGGGTGATGTCCCCTGGGACACTGGGACACACACTCGTGGGCATGTTTGACCTTGGTCAGTTGCTGGCTTGCTGATTTGCAATTTCTGTGTTCCTATGTGCCACCTAGGCATCTGCCTAGTCCACCCTGTGCCCCAGCTGCCCCACTGCATGTCCCGCCTTCAGCCCCCTGTACCCCATTTGCAGCCTCATCGTCGTGCCCTTTGTACTTGGCCACTCTGCTGCTGCTGCACATGTATCACTACTAACACTTTTCTTGGTCTCCCTGGCTTTGCTGTACATTGCTGACGGAAATGGTTTCTCTCTCCTGCAAATGTGCCTCTAGCACGAGGTTTTCACTGGTGCTAATTTTCAGATCTTCATTTCACGGTGTTAGTGTGCATGGAACCTCTCCCCGCACACTCTCTGTCCATTGACCCCTTATCTCTGCCCCTGGGGAGCCTTACTCCGCCCTCTGGGGAGCCTTACTCCACCCTCTGCGCACCTTAACGTCGCCGGAGACTTTATCGCGCGATACGTGACGTTCTCACACGGTAGCGCTGTTTAGTAAACATACCCCTATATCTTCCTTTTTTTGTTGGATTGTTTTTCTTGAAAGGGAAACTTTTCTCATGACACCCCCCCCCCCCGCCATTTTCTCTATTTTGAAGGCATACTATGCCAGAAACATAAGAAATAACGTGAGGGACAATGTATGCAGCAAAACCCACACGTTCACTTAGCTTTTTTCTGATTAATTTTGATTGGTGAAAAACAATCCATTTCAGGAGCACCTCCCTTATATCAAAGCAAGAATCATAAAAAAAACAGCTAATATTGCTCTTCTTGTGGCTGCTACTGTTCTAACGATCACACAGATCTTTAAGTCCATTAGCAAAGAACAGCTAATATTTCTCTTCTTATGGCTGCTAACGATCACATAGATCTTGTAAGTTCATGTGCAGATCTTGTAAGTCCATGTCCTTTTCAAGACAAACAATACAACAAAAAACCAAAGATATAGTTTCTGTGAGTGAAAGTCATACTATAGGGTTTAGATGGTTGGATAGGACAGACTAGATAGGCCATGTGGTCTTTTTCTGTCATCATGTTTCTATGTTTCTATGGATCTTCTTTGTTAATTAGAACATGATTATTGGTACCCTTATAAACAATTCAAATCAGTTTGAACAGAAGAACCACATTCCTATTGCAGTAAAATAAGACATACCTGTGATCAATTGTCAGTACTCACCTGACTTGAATCAACCAATGAAAGATGGCGCTAATGTTTAAAATGACCACATTCACTCACTGTTCCATTTTCACAATGGTGAAGACAACAGAGCTGCCAGAAATCATCAGAAAAGCCATCACCACCAAACATCAAACTTCAAAGGGGTACAAGACTATCTCCAAAGACCTTGGGATTCCTGTGTCTACAGTTTGCAGTGTTACTAAGACATTATTTGCTCACGGAACTGTGAAGAACCCTCCCAGGATATGGTGGGAAGAGGAAAATGAATTCAAGAAGTCTTCAAAGGTTAGTGTGAACTGTTGGAAAAACACAACATACAACATACAAAGAGCTTAAGGCTTACCTGGAACAATTTGGAGTGGTGGTTTCAACCCGCACCATGTGCCACACACTAAATATAGAACTTCATGGGCAAAGGCCAAGGAGGACCTCACTGCTCAAAGACAGATATAAAAAGGCACACCTGATCTTTGCCCAAACCCACCTTGAGAAACCACAGTCCTTCTGAAAAAATGTTCTGTGGACAGATGAAACTAAACCTGAGTTATTTGGCAATGCAGACTAGTGATACATTTTTCAGGCAAAGAAGTGAAGCTTATAAGGAAAAAACACCCTTCCTATAGTTAAATATGGTGGAGGTTCCATAATGTTGTGGGGCTGTTTTGCTGGCTCAGGAACTAGAGGCCTGGAACATATTAAAGAAATCATGAAGTCAGAGGACTACCAAGGTATTTTGGAGCGTCAGAAAACTAGGTCTGGGTCAAAGGTCTTGGGTCCTCCAGTAGAACAATGAATCAAAGCATACGTACAAAAGGATGGTTAAAAAGGAAAAAAATGGACGGTCTTAAACTGGCTAGCAATGAGTCCTGATCTCAATCCAATCAAGAAGCTTTGGAAAGATCTGAAATCTGCCATTGGTAAAAGGAATCCTGGAAACATTCATGAGCTGGAACAAATTGCAGTTGAAGAGTTGGAGAAACTACCAGTGGACAGATGTAAGAAACTTATATATAGCTACAAGAAACATTTGGAGGCTGTCATCACTGCCAAAGGTTATGCAGCCGAATATTAGTGAAGGGTGCCATTAATCCTGTCCAGATCATATTTTTTTTCTCAGAAATTACTATTTCTAAGTTGCACAGATATCTTTTTTTGTTGTATACCTTTGAACAGACTATTAAAATATGATGACATACACAACATACCTAAAATGCAAGGGTGCCAATAATGTTGACCACAACTGTATCTGTTAAAAATAAAAAATAGCCCCCTTTAAGAACTCTCAGGCAAAGAATTTGTATTCAAGAGCCACAGAATTACCTTGCTTGCAATAGAGACCTTCTAGCAGACGCTACTGAACGAAAGGATAATGCTTTTACTGGACATCAATGGGTTGCAAGATCCAAGGCAACATGGCTCTACCAGGGGAAGATCATGTCAAACAAATCTGATTTATTTCTTTGACTGAGTGACCAAAGAACTTGATGAAGGTCATGGTATGGATGTGGGCTACTTAGATTTCAGGCCTCATAGGAAGCTTGTGAATAAACTGAGCAGCCTGGAGCTGGATCCTAAGGTGGTGAACTGGATCAAGAACTGGTTGACTGGCAGACTACAGAGGACAGTGGTGAATAGAACTTACTTTTACGAAAAGAGGGTAAGTAGTGAAGTGCCTCGGGGATTGATCCTGCCACACTTCAATGTCTTTGTGAGTGATATTGCTGAAGGGTTAAAAGGAAAAGTTTGCATTTTTGTAGATGATATGAAGATTTGCAACAGAGTGGACACTTTGCAGGGAGTAGACAACATGAGAAAAGATCTACAAAAATTAGAAGAATGGTCAAATGCTTGGCAATTGAGATTTTAATGCAAAGAAATGGAGAGTGTGCACTCCGGATTCAGAAACCCAAAGGAGCTGTACGAGATAGGGGACAGGAGGCTGGTATGTACAGATCAAGAAAGGGACCTTGGGGTGATAGTGTTTGAGGATCTCAAGGTGGCAAAGTACTGTATGCCACTTTTGACTTATTGTCAGAGATTTAAGTATGAATGATACAATTTCAGGATGATGTTGCTTAGGTCTATTTCTTGTAGTCTTTGTATTGGTATGCGGTGCTTTACTGTGTCAAATGCTGCTGAGATATCTAGTAAGATAAAGATATAAAGCCTCGCCTTATGTTGTCTATACCTTTTATAATTCTGTCAAGAAGCGATGTGAGTAGAGTCTCCATGCTGTGATTGGGTTTGAAGTCATGGTAATAAGGGTGCATGTTTATCTACATGGTCTTGCAGGTATTGCCGCATATTTTTTTTGATTATTTTGTTGATAAACGGCAAGCTGAAGATAGGTATGTATGCTCTGGGATTGTTGCGGTTGTTGATGGGAGCACGGTGACAGAATAGAGTGAGTCCCTTGTTGATTCAATTGCGCTGGCTCCCTACTCAGATGTGTTGCAGTGGAGGAGCAGCCTAATGGTTAGAGCTGGCTTGGGAACCCAGAGACCAGAGTTTGATTCCTACTAGCACTCCTTGTGTCCTTGCGCTAGTCACTTAACCCTCCATTGCCTCAGAAAAATCCAAGTTATAAATATCCCTGTTTAAAGTACATTACCAAGTTTAAGTTACAATGTCAACCACTTTGACTGAAATGATAAAGCAGTATAGAAAACCTGTTAAATAAATAAAATGTTAGTTGCTTTTTGGGTACTGCATGAGGCGAGGCCAGGTTACCTTCAAGAAGGGCTGTATCAAGCCATAAATGCACCCTGTGCAACTTGCACATCTGGTGCACTCCCCCAAGGTTTGTCCTTTGCCCCATGCCCAGCATCTCCCCTTCTTACCTCCATGTCTCCAGCTGGCTCACTATGCAGCCTGCCCTTGCTCCACCTCTTTTAAGGTTCCTGTGGCAGCAGCAGCGGGACCTTCAATGGAAAAAAAACAAATCTGCGGATCTCTCCGGCTCCATGCTTGCATAGTGGCCTGATCCCTCTCCTCTGATGTGTGTTTGATTCAGAGGACAGAGGGACCAGACCAGCCATTCAAAAGTGGAGTTGCAAAGATGTGCATTTGAATGGCTGGTCTGGTTCCTCCCTCCTCTGACGAGAGGAGAGGGATCAAGCCAGCATGCAAGCATGGAGTTTGAGAGGCCTGCATGGGTTTTTTTCAATTGGAGGTCCTGCCACCACCAAGGGAACCCTAAAAGTGACGGTGGAGCAAAAGCAGTCAGCATAGGGGGGAGCCGAGGCTGGCATCCCCAAATGTGCCTCTATTGTTTTTGTGCCCTGTGTGGCTGCACCACTTGCACAGGGCTAGGTATTGTGCTGCCTTCAAGATTTCCTTAGATCAGTGGTTCTTAACTAGTCCTCCTTGAACCCCTAGGCCAGTCGGGTGTTCAGGATAGCCCTAATGAATATGCATGAGATATATATGCATTAGAGATATCCTGCCAACCTGACTGGTTTGTGGCCCTCTAGGGCTGGATTCGGAGACCCCTGCCTTATATCTCTGTCATTTAAGAATGTGAGTGGGCAAGGTGCAGATCTCCAAGACATCAAAAAGGTTAGATCAGGGGTGGGGAGCCCTGGTCCTGGAGAGCCGCAGACCAGTCAGGTTTACGGGATAGCCCTAATGAATATGCATGAGATATATATGCATTAGAGATATCCTGCCAACCTGACTGGTTTGTGGCCCTCCAGGGCTGGATTTGGAGACCCCTGCCTTACACCTCTGTCATTTAAGATTGTGAGTGGGCAAGGTGCAGATGTCCAAGACATCAAAAAGGTTAGATAGAATGTGTCACATTCCTCCTCACTTCTCACCACCACCAAAATATTGTCTATTAGACAACTTTTTGGTGGTGGTGAGAATCGAGGAGGAATGTGACACATTCTATATACCCTTTCGATGTCTAGGACATCTGCACCTTGCCCACTCACAATCTTAAATGACAGAGGTGTAAGGCAGGGGTCTCCAAATCCAGCCCTGGAGGGCCACAAACCAGTCAGGTTGGCAGGATATCTCTAATGCATATATATCTCATGCATATTCATTAGGGCTATCTTGAAAACCTGACTGGTCTGCAGCTCTCCAGGACCAGGGTTCCCCACCCCTGGGTTAGATAGAATGTGTCACATGCCTCTTTGCTTCTCACCACCACTAGACCACTTCTCCGGAGGGAGGAGTGGTCTAGTGGTTAGGACAAGGTACTTCAGGCCGGAGGGCCAGGGGTTCAAGTCCCACCTGGGGACAGCAATCTCAGGCCAGAGGGACTGGGATTTCTAGTTCTGTAGGCACTCCTTGGGGTCTTGTGCAAGCCACTTAACCCTCCATTGCCCATGTTCCCTGTAAGTATTAGTGTATGTGTCTCATTTCCCCTCATGCTAAATGTATCCCCCAATTGACCGCTTTGACCCGGTGAAAAGCGGGATATAAATACAGCTAAAATAAAATAAATAAATTAGACAACTTTTTGGTGGTGGTGAGAATTGAGGAGGCATGTGACACATTCTATCTACCCTTTTGATGTCTAGGACATCTGCACCTTGCCCACTCACAATCTTAAATGACAGAGGTTTAAGGCAGGGGTCTCCAAATCCAGCCCTAGAGGGCCACAAACCAGTCAGGTTGGCAGGATATCTCTAATGCATATATATCTCATTCATATTCATTAGGGCTATCCTGAACACCCCACTGGCCTAGGGGTTCAAGGAGGACTGGTTAAGAACCACTGCCTTAGATGAACCTCCAAGGGTGCTTTGGTCCTCACAAGGCTTTTTTCTGGAGGTTCCAGGATTAGCGTTGGTTCGCATGGTGCAGTGGTGGTCTCAGAGGTTTAGGGTAGCGGGTGCAGAACAGTTGATACACTGCCTTTAAAACTCCGTGCTTTGCAGAATCTTTTGGGCTTCTGTAAGTAGTTAATGACTGTCTTGTTTACAGGGTAATGTGGTTGAAGCTCTGTTAAAGGGTGGACTACTGTGGGTTTATTGTATTTTTAGTTGATTTTTTGCACCCTTTTGATTGATCTTGGTCTGAATAGGGTATAAATTGTTTTAAATAAATAAATAAATGAATATTCTTATTGCTCGGTTTTATATTTCTGTTGGTTTTCTGGGTTTCTAGTACGTCACCACTTTCATTCAGGGGCATGTTTACTAAACTGCGGTAACATTACATAACGCACGTTATGAGACGTTAACGATCGTTAACATTACATAACGTGCGTTATGAGATGTTAACGATCGTTAATGTTACATAACTCGCGTTAACGTTACTTAACGATCATTCACGTTCCGCGGCGCGGTAAAACACTGCAGAAGGTGGAGAGAGGGCGGAGAGAAGGGGTCAATGGGCAGAGTGTGGGCGTGGAGAGGCTCCATTCACACTAACGCGCTGATCTAAAGAGCTGAATCCTAACGCGATTGAAAACCTGCCGTTAGATGCACATTTCCAGGGTAGAGAAACCATTTCAGTGTCAGCAATGTACAGCATAGGCAGGGAAACCCACAAAAAGTGATAAGTGTGATACATGTGCACAGAACAAAAGGGCACATAAACATTGAAAATGACCTCAACAAACTAGAAAAAAAACCATAAACAAGCTGGCCAATAGTGATATTAATGGGAAACATCAAAACTCCACTTCGAGAAAGCTAAAAAAAAAAGATATTAATCGTGGAAGGGTCTATGCTCTGTCCCCGTACAAGGTGAATGAGCCCACAGTGAAATAGCGCTGATCAGGGCTTTCCCTTGTTATTGGACAGGTGTCCTATGGCGTGCACATGTACCGCATCAGCAGGTTGGGCATGTCGGAACGGGCAACTGGACAGATGCCGGAAAAGGGGATACAGAGGGCCGCAGGCGGCACATGCTATGGTGCACCTGGCCCACAGTGCGGACTAGGGTGATGCCTAGGTGGCCCATACGAATGCTGAAACAGCAGAGCAGCCAGACAGCAACTGCTGAAGGCTCAACATGGGCATGACTGTGTTTCCCACAGTGTCACAGGGGATAGTACCCAGCAGCTACCCCCAAGGGCACGAAACATTGGCAGGCAGTGCTGGGGGGAAGCGTGGACACCTATGCAGGCACCCCTACCCCAGAACCCGCACCATAGGCATCCGCCTACCCACACACTGGATGGCCTGAGACTGTGCTCCACCAGCACCACCAGCAGAAGGGCATGTCAGCATGGTGGCAGAGGGATATTGGTGGTGGAGGGGGCAGTGGCAGCTGACCTGAGCAGACCGTGGCCTAGCCCTGTGTAGGTGGGTGCCATGCACTGCAACAGACAGGCCCTGTCTGACGAACAGTCATGGTATCACCAGGGAATGCACTGACTCTGTGACAACACGGTGGTGCATTGCACAAAACCAGTGTAGTCAGAAGCAGAAGGTCACAGGTACAATTCCCAGCTGTGGTTTCTGCCAACCCTGTCCCCATATTTTACCCAGTAATAAACTGTGGTAAGAAAGATGGAACCTTTATTGCATATAACAGAAACATTACTGGGACACCTACATTTTACCCTACAGAGCACAGACACCATAAACATGCGCATTACCCAGAGCAGAGTCTCCCAAATGCAGTCCTGGAGGGTCAAACACCATTCAGGTTCCATGCTGTCGCTAATAAAGATGCCTGTGCTGCATTTCTATGCGCCGCCCCCATGGTATGCAGATATCTGCCATGCATATTCATTAGGGACAGCATGAAAACCCGAACAGTGTGTGGCCCACCAGGACTGGAGTTGGGAACCCCTGCCCTAGAGCAGCGGCCAACAGGGGCAGAAACACCCACACCCAAAGGCCCCATTAACCGAAGCCTCCAGAAGAGGCAGGATGTTGGGCCCTGCGTGCATCTCCCAATACTAGCACATGCATACCTTAGCAATGCCACCCTAAACCTGGGAATACAGTACACAGCTATAAAAAGGTTGCTATGATCACTGGCAGAGAGCAATTCCAAAGTTAAGTACAAATTTCTGAGTGAGCTGCATCATAGCAACCTTTCTGATGTCTGTGGTGTGTGCTACAGGTATTGTGTCTGACAGTGTTTACCACCCTGGGGAGTGACCCCAACAGTATTGCATACCATATCCATGCCTGCACTGTGCCCAGGACTGGTGCGGTGGCCAGGGCTGCCAAGCACCCCTATAGTTGCACAATGCTGGCATAGGTGTGGGGAGTATGTATCTGTCTATCCAGTGTGTGGTGGCTGCAAACACCCTCCACAGCCCACACTGCTGGCACTGTTGCCTGTATTGGCCTGCCAATGTGCATAATGAGAAGCAAGGTACCATGGGAATAGCCTGGATAGGGTGGCCTGGCCTGGATTCATCTGTACATAGCATAGGGCAATGGCGGGGACATTGTCGTGCCCGGCCACTACCTGCATGGAGAGGGTGGCCACAGCATGTCCTGCTGGGAGGTCACTCTCACCCTGACTGTGCAGTGACCATGGCATGGCTGGGTTCCCCCATAGTGCTATACAGTGTTCTTGTAAGTGATATATATGGTGTTTGTTATTTGGGGTTCAATCACTGATGTATCTGCTTGGTGGGTGTGCTCATATCCCAGGTTTGGGTGCACACATCCCCTCCAGGCACAAGCACTATGGACTAGCTAGCAAACTGTCTGCATTTCGTATGTGTGTGGCTGGAACACCTTGTAGGGTGCAGTGGCTGGTGACTCACTGTGCTTGCTGCTGGAGAATGTCAGATAGTGGTGGCGGGCAGCTGTGCATTTCCAGGCCTACTGTCTGTCTGCCATTGTCCTATTTATGGATGCGTACAGATCTGCATTGACTGCCCTGTAGGGTGTCCATCCCCCAGCTGGACTGTGGTTGATGGTCCCCTCTACTGTCACCATTGCAGGGGGGTACATTGGGGATCTGTTGGTGGGAGATTCCGTCCCCAACCCTGAGCCACAGAGAGTGGGTTGGGGGTATAACATAATCCGCCTGTGGGTCCAAACACCTCTCCACCTAAATCATGTGACTATAGCACCCACACAGGGAATGTACTATCCGGGGTGCATCATAGTCCACAAGGGCTAGATGTGAAATACAGATGGACACAGGCATGTCCTAGGGGTGTCTGCACAAACCACCTATCACACACTGTCACTGATGGAAACCTGCAGCACAGTCTATCTCAATAAAGTCAGGTGCTGTGGAAATGGTGCTGGGCACCCCATCTCACCCTCAGGGTGAGCACAGGACCCGCACACTGTGACGGTCTGTAGCTACTCTGTGCCAGTAACACACACAGTCAGTACCACCTACCAGGCTGAGGTGCTGTGGGGGTGCACATGGTTAGTACCCCCTACCAGGCAGAGGAGCTGGGGGGGGGGGTGCATTCCACATCTTGTGATCATCTGTAGACTGCTGATCTGCATGTGCAGTGCATTATAGGTATGGGTGGTTCAACCCTATCCTGCTAACCACAGCTTGTCTGTGACCTGTAGCCAGGCTGGCATATAGTAGCAGCTATAGAGCTGTAGCCCACTGGTAATTTTACTGCCTGTAGAGCCAGAAGTTATGGGTTTGATCCCACTGTGGTGTCACTTGGTAGGGCTGTCTGAAGCATTTTCTTTTATAATATAAATTAATGCTGCCAGCAAAAACACTCTCACAATGCTGTAACCTCAAGGTGCCCTATGAAGCGCCCTATACGTTGCCCTATAGGCAACAGTAGATGTGCCTAGGCCAACAGTGCAGTTAATAATGTGCTCTCTGGAGTACCTTATAGGGCGTCTTATGCGGCACCTTAGGTTACGGCCCTGTGAGGGTGTGTTTGCTGGCAGCACTAATTAACTTTACACAACAATATGCTTCAGACAGCACTGATTTAAAGTAAAAGCTGATGTCTCAGCCAGGTTAACTCATTGGACCCACAGGGGGATTGAACTCACATCCCCTGCACCATCAGTCAGTGTATTAACCATTGTGCTACAGCTCTTGACACCTTGCAAAGCAGCTTATCAAATGCCTTATGGGCGCCGTACAGGGCGCCTTGCATGGCGCTTTACATGGCACTTTGTAACGCTCTTTAATTTATGACGCCTTGTAACGCGCATTATCGGTAACGTACCGCCCATGTCCTAATTTGGGATTTCTGTTTCTACCGCGGATCCTAACGCGAATCACATTACTGCAGTTTAGTAAACATGCCCCTCAATCTTTATTAGGGGTATGTTTACTAAACCGTCTTAACGTCGCAGCGGTGGTATTATCGCGCGATAAGTGACGTTATCACGCGATAACGTCACTTATCACGCGATGGTGCACCGGCGGCGTTAAGGCACACTAACGCTGTGAAATCCGGGCCTGAAGGGTGGAGTAAGGCTTCCCAGAGGGCGGAGAGAAGGGGTCAATGGGCGGAGAGTGGGCGGGGAGAGGCTCCATGCACACTAATGCCGTGAAATCAGGGTCTGAAAATTAGCGCCAGTGAAAACCTCGTGCTAGAGGCACATTTGCAGGAGAGAGAATCCATTTCAGTCAGCAATGTACAGCAAAGTCAGGGAAACCCAGAAAAGTGATAGTTGTGATACATGTGCAGGGAACAAAAAGGCAAATAAACATATAAAAGGACCAGAACCACATCTAAAATCCCAAAAAACAAGCTGGCCAATGGTGATATTAATGATAAACATAAAGCAACACTACTGACAAAGCGTATAAATTAAGATATCATGTTTGGAAGGGTCTATGCTCTGTCCCCCTACAGTGAATGATCCCACATTGAAATAGCACTGATCAGGGTTTCTGTCATTTAGATTGGGCAGGTTTGTTATGGCATGCACATGTGCAGCAACAGCAGAGTGGGCACGTAGGAAAGGGCAACTGTACTGATGCTGTAAATGGGATACAGGGGGCTGCAGGCGGCACATGCTTTGGTCCAGCTGGGGCACTGTGCGGGCTAGGCAGATGCCTAAGTGGCACATAGGAATGCCGAAACTGTAAAGCAGCAAGACAGCAACTGATGAGGGTCCAACATGGGAACAAGTGTGTGTCCCACAGTGTCACAGGGGAGATTACCCAGCAGGTACCCCCAAGGGCACATAACATTGGCAGGCGGTACGGGGGGGGGGGGGGGAGGGAAGCACGCATGTCAATGTAGGCACCTCTACCCGAGAGCCCATACCATAGGCAGCTGCCTACCGGCATACTGGATGGCCTGGGACTGCGCACTACCAGCACCAACGGCATAATGGCATGGCAGCATGGTGGCAGAGGGGTGCTGGTGGTGGAGGTGGCAGTGGCATCTGCCCACAGCAGACCATGGCCTAGCCCCGTTTAGGTTGGTGCCGTGCAATGCAACAGACAGGGTCTGTCTGACGAACAGTCATAGTATCCCCAGGGAATGAACTGTCTCTGTGGCAACAGTGTGGTGCAGTACACACAGCCAGTGTGTTCAGGAGCAGAAGGCCACAAGTTCAAGTTCTTATATATCTCATGCATATTCATTAGGGCTATCCTGAACACCTGACTGGCCTAGAGGGTTCAAGGAGGACTGATTAAGAACCACTGCATTACACATATATCAACAAGTTGCTATGATTAATGGCAGATAGCAATTCCTAAGTTAAGCACAATTTGCTGATAGAGCTGCATCATAGCAACCTTTCTGATATCTGTGGAGTGTGTTTCAGTTTTGGTTTCTGACAGTGTTTACCATCCCGGGGAGTGACCCCAACAGTATTGCGTACCATAGCCATGCCTGCACTGTGCCCAGGACTGGTGTGGTGGCCAGGGCTGCCAAGCACCCCTATAGTTGCACAATGCTGGCATAGGTGTGGGAGTGTGTGTCTGTCTATCCCAGGGGTGTCCAACCCTGTCCTGGAGGGCCGCAATCCTGGCAGGTTTTTGAGACAGCCCTAATGAATATGCATGAGATATATATGCATTAGAGAGATCCTGCCAACCTGACTGGTTTGTGGCCCTCCAGGACTGGATTTGGAGACCCCTGCCTTACACCTCTGTCATTTAAGATTGTGAGTGGGCAAGGTACAGATGTCCTAGACATCAAAAGGGTAGATAGAATTTGTCACATCCCTCCTCGATTCTCACCACCACCAAAAAGTTGTCTAATAGACAACATTTTGGTGTTGGTGGGAAGCGAGGCAGACTGTAACAAATTCTATCTACCCTTTTTGATGTCTAGGACGTCTGCACCTTGCCCACTCACAATCTTAAATGACAGAGGTCTCCAAATCCAGTCCTGGAGGGCCACACACCAGTCAGGTTGGCAGGATATCTCTAATGCATATATATCTCATGCATATTCATTAGGGCTATCCCAAAAACCTGCCAGGATTGCGGCCCTCCAGGACAGGGTTAGACACTCCTGGTCTATCCAGTGTGTTGTGGCTGCATACACCTTAGTCAGCCCACACTGCTTGCACTGTTTTCAGTGTTAGCCTGCCAATGTGCATAATGAGGAGCAAGGTACTGTTGGTATGGCCCGGACAGGGTGGCCTGGGCAGGATGCATCTGCACAGGGCATAGGGCAGTGGCTGGGACATTGTAGTGCCCGGCGACCACCTACACGGACAGGGTGGCCATAGTATGTCCTGCTGGGAAGTCACTCTCACCCTGATTGAGCAGTGACCACGGCATGGCTAGGTTCCCCCATAGTGCTTTTCTCAAGTGATATTTATGGGTTTCTTTTTCTGGGTCCCAATCAGTGACTTACCTGCTTGGTGGGTGTGCTAACATCCCATTTTTGGGTGCATGCAGTTTCTCCAGGATCATGCACAATGTACAAGCTAGCAGACTGTCTGTAGTTAATATGTGTATGGCTAAAACACCTTGCAGGGTACAGCAGCTGGAGACTCACTGTGCTCGTTGCTGGAGAATGTCAGATAGTGGTGGGGGGCAGCTGAGCATTTTCAGGCCTACTGTCTGTCTGCCATTGCCTTATGGAGGTGTACAGATCTGCACTGACTGCCCTGTAGAGTGCCAGTTCCCCTGCAGGACTGGGGTTGATGGTTCCCTCTACTGTCATCATTGCAGGGATGTAGAATGTGGATCTGTTGATGTGAGATCCTGTCCCCCACCTTGAGTCCTAGAGGGTAGGGTAGGGTGGGGTGGGGTGGGTTGGGTGGGTTGGGGGGGGTGCTACATAATCCCCTTATGGGTCCAACCCCCCCCTTCACTTAAATCATGTGACCATGGCATCCACGCAGGATATGCATTATTGTGGGTGCGTCATAGTCTATAAGGGCTAGATGTAAATGGGAAATACCAGGAAGCAGGACCTCAGAAAACACCCACAAATAAGAACAGAAGCGAGGGACATCTTGAACAATTTTCAGAAGACTGTGTTCGTGAGAAACTAGCTCAACTTAAAGTAGACAAAGCGATGGGACCGGATGGGATACACCCTAGAATACTGAGAGAACTTGGGGACGTTCTAGCAACTCCACTGACTGACCTTTTCAATGCCTCGTTGGAGTCGGGAGTGGTGCCAAAGGACTGGAGAGAGGCTCATGTGGTGCCCTTACACAAAAGCGGAAGTAAGGATGTGGTTGAAAACTACAGGCCGGTTAGTTTAACTTCAGTGGTGAGTAAATTAATGGAAACGCTGTTGAAAGAGAAAATAGTGAGGTTTCTGGAGTCCAGCGGATTACAGGATCCGAGGCAGCATGGATTCACCAGAGGCAGGTCTTGTCAGACAAATCTGATTGATTTCTTTGACTGGGTGACCAGAGAGTTGGACCGAGGGAGAGCTCTAGATGTGGTGTATTTAGATTTCAGTAAAGCCTTTGACACTGTTCCTCACAGGCGACTTATAAACAAACTGAGCACCCTAGGGATGGACCCTAAAGTTACTGCTTGGGTTAGAAATTGGTTGGGTGGGAGGCGACAAAGAGTACAAGTAAATGGAGCTCACTCTGAGGAGAAGGATGTTACCAGTGGTGTGCCCCAGGGATCTGTCCTTGGTCTGATTCTTTTTAACATCTTTGTTAGTGATATAGCGGAAGGGCTGTCGGGTAAGGTTTGCCTCTTTGCGGATGATACCAAAATCTGCAATAAAGTAGACACCCAGGAAGGTGTAGATAACATGAGGAGGGATCTAGCTAAGCTTGAAGAATGGTCTAGAATTTGGCAGCTGGGATTTAATGTTAAAAAATGTAAGGTCATGCATTTGGGCTGCAGCAATCCAAGGGAGCAATACAGCATAGGAGGTGAAGTACTTTTGTCCACTACAGAAGAGCGGGACCTAGGCGTAGTTGTGTCCGATGATCTTAAAGTAGCTAAACAGGTAGAAAAGGCGACGGCAAAAGCTAGAAGGATGCTTGGGTGCATACGGAGAGGAATGGCTAGCAGAAAAAGGAGGTGATAATGCCTCTGTATAAGTCTTTGGTGCGACCTTATTTGGAGTATGGTGTGCAATTCTGGAGACCGCACCTTCAAAAGGATGTGAACAGGATGGAGTCGGTGCAGAGGGTTGCTACTAAGATGATTAGTAGTCTTCATTATAAAGCATATGAGGACAGACTTAAGGATCTTAATATGTACACCTTAGAGCAGTGATGGCTAACCTTTTTGAGCCCGAGTGCCCAAACTGCCGCACAAAACCAAAGAATTTCCTCAAAGTGCCAGCACGTCATTTGCATAAGTGGTCTTATTTGCATAAATATTTGCATAATGTTACCATACACTAACTTTTAGTAAACATGTCTCTTAATGAGTGTATGGATAAAGAAAGACTAAAAGATTTCTACATTACTATAATCCAGTGCCAACCGCCAGGCACATTAGGAACTACTACAAACGCTGCCCATTTAGAACCCATAGCAAACCCGCCGTATCCTGACAGCATTACCAGGACTCACAAAGCACCATACCCTACCTATCAAAAGGCAACACTGCAAATATTAAACCAATACATTTCAGTGAATACTGGGGAAAGAGAACAAGTGGCAACGTCAAATAGGAATTTCCTCTTGTACCAAACAAAGCGCAGATGTTAATGATGCACATTTCCCAGAGCTGACATATTCCAGTTAATAAATTCAAAATAAAGAGATATCGTTCTACCTTTTGTGCATTTTTTTTCAGTTGCAATTGGTCCAGCCATTTTCTTCTGGTTTCTTCATGTTTTCTGCTAACTCTCCATCGTCTGCTGTCCATTTGTCCTTTCTTCTCTCTTCTAGTTTTTTTTCCATTCTCTCTCTCTCTACATCTGCTTTAACATACTAATCTTTCTCCTTTTGCTCTTTCCTCATTCCTATTTCATCCACACAAATTTTACCCCTCCATCCTCAATCCCCAATTACTCTCCCAATACCTGGCCAATTGTAGATTTTTCATCCCTCCTACACAAAATATTTTTCCCCTCTCCATTTTACTCTCCCAGCCCCATCCCATTCTAATCCTCCCCCAACATCAGCTCCCTTCTAGTTCCAGTCTCACCCAGCATCCAGTCCCTTCTTCAAGCCCCCCACTTCCCCTCAGCCCATTTCCATTACAAGCCCCGACCCCATCAGCTATTTGCAGTCCAAGCCCCCCACTTCCCCTCAGCCCCTTTCCCTTCCCAGCCCCATCCCCAACAGCTATTTGCAGTTGAAGCCCCCTTCCACTCAGCCCATGTCCAGTCCTAGCAACCCCCCAACCCAATACCAGTCCTAGCCCCCATAGCCCACTCCCAGTCCTAATCCCACCAGCCCATTTCCAGTCCTAACCTCCCCATCAGCCCACTCCCAGTCCTAATCCCCCATCACTCATTTTTTAGTTTAAGCCCCCCCAGCGCCTATCACCACTCCTTACCCCCCCCAGTGCCCATCACCACTCCTACCCCCCCAGCCCAGCGCCCATCACCACTCCTAACCCCCCCAGCCAGCCCAGTGCCCATCACCACCCCTAACCCCCCCCAGCCAGCCCAGTGTCCATCACCACTCCTAACCCCCCAGCCCAGTGCCCATCACCACTCCTAACCCCCCACCCCAGCCCATCACTACTCCTAACACCCCCCAGCCCAGCCCATCACTACTCCTAACCCCCCCCAGCCCAGCCCAGCCAATCACCACTCCTAACCCCCCCCAGCCCAGCCCAGCCCATCACCACTCCTAACCCCCCCCCAGCCCAGCCCAGCCCAGCCCATCACCACTCCTAACCCCCCCCCAGCCCAGCCCAGCCCAGCCCAGCCCATCACCACTCCTAACCCCCCCCCAGCCCAGCCCAGCCCATCACCACTCCTAAGCCCCCCAGCCCAGCCCAGCACCACTCCTAACCCCCACCCCCCACCCCCAGCCCAGCCCAGCCCAGCCCAGGGAAAATTAAAAAAAAAAAAAGAAAACCTGTTTGCTGCCGCTGTCGGGGCCGCCGCGGCAGAATCGAGCGTGCCGCGGGGCCCCCCTGTACCCACCGGCAGAGCCTGTCCTCCCCGTAGCAGCTCTCTCTTTGGAGCTGCAGTCAGACGCGCCGGCTTGCAGAGCGCGAGGGAAGAGTTCCCTCGCTGCTCTGTTAAGCCCGCGGGGGCTGATGGGGAGTTACCATCAGCCCCCGCGGGCTTAACAGAGGCGCGAAAGGGAAACTCGTGCCTTGGCGCGCGGCCAGCCGGCGCGGCTGACGGCAGCTCCAAAGAGAGAGCGGCGACGGGGCGGACCGGCTCAGCCGGTGGGTACAGGGTGGCCCCGCGGCACGCTCGATTCTGCCGCGGCGGCCCCGACAACGGCAGCAGACAGGGTTGTTGTTTTTTTTTCGATGGCGGACCTTCCCGCGTGCCAGCTGCAAGGCCTTCGCGTGCCACAGCTGGCACGCGTGCCATAGGTTCGCCATCGCTGCCTTAGAGGAAAGGCGGGATAGAGGTGATATGATTGAGATGTTTAAATACCTCCGTGGCATAAATGTTCAGGGAGAGAGCCTCTTTCAATTGAAAGCAAGTTCTGCGACGAGGGGACATGGGATGAGGGTGAAGGGAGATAGATTCAGGAGTGATATGCGGAAATATTTCTTTACGGAATGAGTAGTGGATCCGTGGAATAGTCTCCCAGTGGAGGTGGTAGAGATGAGGACAGTAACTGAATTCAAAAAAGCATGGGACCAACACAGAGGATCTCTAAAGGTAAAAAGTGGACTGTTGTAGTTGTTGTTATGGAAGGACAGACTAGATGGGCCTTGTGGTCTTTTTCTGTCATCATGTTTCTATGTATCCTAGGTTTATCTGCAAGGACTACCTATCACACACTGGCACTGATGGCAACCTACAGCATAGCCTGTCTCAGCTAAACCAGGTGCTGCGGATCTGGTGATGGGCACCCCACCTCGTGCTCAGGGTGAGCACAGTACCCACAAAATGTGACGGTCTGTAGCTACTCTGTGCCAGTAACACACACGGTCAGTTCCCCCTACCAGGCCGAGGTGCTGTGGGGGCACATACCCCATCTTGTGATCATCTGTAGACTGCTGATCTGCATGTGCAGTGCATCATGTGTACAGGTGGGTTAACCTTATCCTGGTAACCACAGCAGACAATTTGTGTGGTGACCTGCAGTCCTTCTGTAGCCAGCCATGGGCTTGTTAGTAGGTATAGAGGTGCAGCGCACTGGTTACTTCACTGACTGTGGAGGCAGAGGTCATGTGTTTGATCCCACAGTGGTGTTATTTGATAGGACTGTCTGAGGCATTTCCTTTTTTAATTTAAATTAGTGCTGCCAGCAAAAACACCCTCACAGTGCTGTAACCTTAAGGTGCCTCATAAGGCGCCTTTTAAGGCACCCTATAGGGAACATTATAAGGTGCCTTGGCGGACAGTGCACTTTATAATGTGCCCTCTGGAGTGCCTTATAGGGTGCCTTATGCGGCACCTTAGGTTACGGCACTGTGAGGGTGTGTTTGCTGGCAGCACTAATTTAAATTAAAAAAGAAAATGTCTCAGACAGCACTGATTTAAATTAAAGGGTAATGCCTCAGACAGCCTTACTCATTAAGCCCACTGGGGGATAGAACTCATGACCCCTGTTTCAGCAGTTATTGTATTAACCAGTGTGCTACACCTCTATTGCTGTAGTTATGGGTCAGCACGCAAAGTTAAGGTTAATGCGCGGTAATGTGCGCGCCTCCCTCGATCGCGCGATAATGGACACGGCGCACTTTATCACGTGATAATCCGCGATTGCTACCTTAAGACCAGAACGCCCACTCCTTATATGGCATCCTTCACATTATCGCTGCAACTAGCACCGGGAACATTAAGACGGTTTAGTAAACATACCCCATAGTATCCAGAAAGAACTTTCAGCAGCTACCTGCCCAGCACTACAATGGGCCCACTCTCCCCTTGACACATCCCCTATTATAAAGAAGTAATTTATTAATTATCCATGTTTAACCTTGTTATAAGTTATCCAAATTAATCTTCCTGTTAAATGTATAATACCCTACTGTTATGTAATGTTTTCTGTGAACTGTTCTGCAGGCAAAATAGAGCAGTATATAAATCCAGTTAAAAAAATAATAGTATGCAGGAAGGTAAGAGCAAATTGTTGGTGTTGTTTGCCTTTGTCCTGCATCGGTGAGTTTCCTGAAACCTGAAGTAGAGCTCTATTTTGCCTGAGTTTGAAACGTGCCACATTGTGTGGGGGCTGCCTGAGAACAACTTCCTATGCTGCACTTTCTGAGATCAGTTCTTTGAGTTTTATATAACACATTACATAGAAAAAATAAAAATAATTATATTAATAAAAACAATTAAAAGGGAAACTTATGGATAAAGAGTGAATATGTTCCCTCTCTGTTAAAAAGCTCCAACATACTTTAATGTTTTTCTCACTGCCTTGATTGTCAGGAGGTTTTGTGATATATTGTTTGGGCCTTCCCTGGTCTTTTAGGGTTTTCTTTTTGCTAGTTACTTTTGAAGCATATGTCCATGTTGCCCTTAACATGTTTGTAAAACGTAAAAACATGGTCTGACCATCAAGTGGGAAAATTACAGCCTCCTGAAACCTGAAGTGGAAAATCTGCAAAATTAAAACTAAGGGGCATGTTTACTAAAACCCCTGTAAAGTGCGGGCCGCGGTAGTGAGCGGATGCCATATAAGGAGTGGGCGTTCCGTCCTGAAAAAGAAAAGCCGTGATTGACATATGCGCTAAGGTGCGCAGCGCCCTTGTGCGCCCCGCACATTAGCGCATCAGATAGCTGCGCGGAAGGCATAAGTGGCGCGCTGATACATATACAGAAGAGCAGAGCCACAGCACAATGGTTAAGGCACTTGCCAATGGTGCAGGGATCAGGGGTTCAACCCCCCACAGTGCTCAATGAACAAGGCCAGCTGAGGTATCATTTTAGGAGGCAATTAAATAATGGGCGGCATAAGGAGACGCGCTGATGGGCATAAGGAGGCGCGCTAACTTTTTAGGAGGCATTTCAATATGGGGCGGCATAAGGTGGCACGCTGATGAGCAAGCCAAAGAGCAGAGCCACAGCACAATGGTTAAGACACTGACCAATGGTGCAGGGATCAGGGGTTCAATCCCCACAGTGCCCAATGAAGACAGATGGCTGAGGCATTACATATTATGGGGATGAGTGGTTTAGGAGGCATTTTATTTTGTTTTTAATTATCACTACTAGCAAACGCACTCTCAAAGCATGTTAACATAAGCCGCCCTATAAGGCACATTTTAAAGTGCACTGTCAGCCAAGGCACCCTAGAATGTTGCGTATAGGGCGCTTTAGAGGGTGCCGTATGAGGTACCGCAAGGTCAGAGTACTGTTTGTTATGGCAGCACTGTTCAGTTTAAGGAATGAAAAGCATAAGTAGGTGTGCTGACAGGCAAGGAGGAGCAGCAGTGGAGCACAATGGTTAAGGCACTGACTGCTGATACAGGGGTCATGAGTTTGCTTCCCAGTGTGCCTAATACGTAAGGCTGGCTGTGGCATCAGCTTTGCATTGTACATATTTGTTCCTGCAGCACTTATTTTTATTTTATTAATTGCTGCCAGCAAACACGCCCTCATGTGCCGTAAATGAGGGTGCCGTATAAGGCACCCTAAAAGGCACTCCATAGGGCACAATATAAATTGCACTGTCCGCCACAGCACCCTAAAATGTCCCCTATAGGGCACCCTATAAGTTGCACCACAGGATAATGCATAGTGCACCTTATATGGACGGGAACCATAAGGTGCCCTATAGGTCGCCCTATAAAGCTCCCTCAGAGGCACCTTATGGGTACAGTACTCTGAGGGTGTTTTTGCTGGCATCAAAATATGTACATTAAAAAAAGATAATGCATTGCGGGCGGCGCGCACGTGTGCGGAGGCACCAAAATGCACTATTAGCGTGCGCTAATGTACCTTAGCGCACGCTCAAGTGCGCCCCCGCACAGTTGCGCGGTTTAGTAAACATACCCCTAAGTTCAAGAGAATGACCAGCTGAATACCTAGGGAAACTAACATGCTGGGTAGAGTTTAGCATCCTCATAAGAAAGTCTTTCTCTGGGGCCTCTGGGGACACTCAACATGAAGGTTAAAATCCTCCATGATAAGGCTGTTCAGCTTTGGCCAACTTCCATCACTTCCTTTCGAGGTACTTTACCTCCCTGTTTTGATAGTGTCTAAACTTATATGACTGGTTAAAGCCTGCCAGGCATGTTGCTTGTCACATTAGCATCTCCCACACTGATGGGATAGAACTGCTTTTCAGATGACTTAAAACTGAGCTTTCTTTGACTGTTTGTCTTTCTTACTTCATTTTTGATGCTCAGAGAAAGAGGTTAGTATTTAGGTAGGTAGTGTTTTAAATATTACCGGCCATGCTTATGATAAAGAGCAGTTTAAGAAAAAGTATTATTTATGTTTTATACTGTATAATTTAACATAATCAAACTTGACATGGAAATATAGCCAAATGCACTCCTACAAGAAATTCCACAAAATACAATACTGTTTAAATCTCCACAAAAAGGAAAAAAGGTGAGACTGTATCAGGTAAGACTGAGTACCCAAATCCAGAGGGGTGGGATACAAGAAGATTTTCCAGCAGAGCAAATAAGATGGAAAAGCAAAAACATCAACTAAAACTAATAGCTGGCAACTATTCTAAAAGTGCCTATGCCTAGGAATCAGTCCCTGAGATGATCTGCTGGATGGTCTTTCATTAATTTTTACATTGCATGGGATCCAAAAAAGAAAACTCTGCATCTTTATACTTCATAATGCATTTAGAAGAAAACTTAAAAAAAAAATCTGCCCCTATTAAAGTCTACTGTTGTAATGCCAAGAAGGATTTCCACTTGGCTTGGATCTCTTTATTGAGGTCTGGGAAAACATTGACCTTATTCTCATAAAAAGTTCCTTATTTTGAAAGAAGGATCACAACGTCCAGTCTGTCAGGTTCCAGCACATAAGGCACAAGAATTGTTGCTCTTCTGTCATGTCTCCTGAGAAGTTCCCAGAACTTCTGTTAGATCCAAGCTATCCACTGTGTGTAAACTATTCCTGGCTCTTTTTTCCACATTCAACTTCCATCTAAAAGAGGCAAGATAGTGTGTTCTTTAGAACAGGTACTTCAGGATTTTGGTTAGCTATTTTTTAACATAACAATATGAAGAATAGAAACAATTTTAGGAAACTTAATAGAGCAATTTTTTCTCTTGAGCATTTTCCAATATATCAGACTCCTTTTGAAACAGCAAATTGTTCTTAATGAAGTCATTATTAACCCCCATTTCCCAGAGAGTGGACATTTACCCTTGGGATATATTTTCAGCTGGATTGGTCACTATATTACGCACTGGCATTGGCAATATGTATATCTATTTAGCTAGCAGTGCTGCAAATGTTTTGTGGGATCACAGAATCTGGATTATTTGGCACCAGTTTTCAGGGGGACGCAGAGATATTGAAACCCAAGCGCTAGCTTGAAATCCAGAACTTCCAGGGTAGCATTCTCTGAAATGTTTCTCACACGCAAGACCCAAAAGCTAGGCAGAGTTCCAGAGTCTCAATGTGTGGATAAGACAATGGTGCAAGGAAGAGGGTTTTGGATTTGTTAGGAACTGGGCAACATTCTGGGAAAGGGGGGGGGCTTTTCTGAAAGGATGGGGTCCTCTTAACTGGGATGGAACTCGGCTGCTGTCATTAATCTTTAAAAAGGAGATAAAGCAACTTATAAACTACATAATAGGGGAAAGCCGATAGTTGCTCAAGAGCGCGTGGTTCGGAAGGTTGTATCATTGAAGGATACTAGTAAAAGAGGGAAGTTAGGGCATCCAGACAGAGGTTGCAATAAAGATAAAAGTGACCCAGATGCCTTTAAGCACAGAGCAGAGAGAGCTGAAACATTCCAAATTACCCCTATCAACTGATAACTAGATTAATATGAATAAAATACAACCTCTAAAATGCCTGTATGCAAATGATAGAAGTCTAAAAAATAAGATGGGAGAGTTAGAATATAAAGCACTAAATGGAAGATTAGATATAATTGGCATCTCAGAGACCTGGTAGAATGAGGATAACCAATGGGATACTGCGATACAAACTATATCACAAACTACCTGGCTACAAACAATATCACAATGTTAGCGTAGATCAAATTAGTGGAGGGATTGCGCTCTATGTTAGAGAGGGCAATGTATAACACAGGATTAAAATTTTGCAGGAAATAAAATACACTATAGAATCTCTATGGATAGAAATTCCATGTAAAAAGGAGAAGACAATGGCAGTTGGGGCCAGAATGAACAGATGGATAATGAAATGCTAAAAGAAATCAGGGAAGCTAACAAAGTTACAACACAGTAATAATGGGTGATTTTAATTTTCCCCGGTATTGACTGGGTCAGTGTCACAGCAGGATATGCCAGAAAGATAAAGGGGTATGTTTACTAAACTCCGTTGCTGTGCGGGTCCCCGTTAGTGTGCGTGTGCCATATAAGGAGTGGGCGGTTCAGGCAGAAAAAAGAAAAAAACCCGACCGTACGTGTGTGCGTCGCGCTAATGTGCGGGGCCCACATTAGCGCGTGGGAAGGCTAAGTGGGGCGATGCTGCATAACCAAACAACAGAGCTGTAGTACAACGTGAAGACAGTGACCTATGGTGCAGGGGCCATGGGTTCAAACCCCCTTTGTGCTCAACAAAAAAGACCAGCTGAGGCATCAACTTTTATGGGCAAAAGTGGTGTAGGAGGCATACTGATTATGGGCGGCAGAAGGCGGCGCACTCTTTTTTTATACGGCATGAGGCGGCGCACTGTTCATTGTGGGTGGCAGATGGCGGCGCACTGTTAATTTTGTGCGCCACAAGACGGCGCGCCGATGGCTACAAGGCTGCACGCTGCTGCACAAACACAGGACCAGAGCCACAGCACAATGGTGAAGACACTGAGCAATGGTGCAGGGACCAGGGGTTCAATCCCTCACAATGGCCAGTGAAAAAGGCTAGCTGAGGCAGTATGTTATATGTTGTGGAGTGCTGTAGGATGCTTTTTAATTTTATTTTGTGATAACTACTAGCAAACGCACTCTCACAGCATATTAATATAAGGCGGCCCATAAGGCACATGTTACAGTGCACCGTCCGCCAAGGCACCCTAGAATGTCCCCTATAGGGCAGCATGTATATTGCGACACAGGATAATGTATAGTGCACCCTATATGGCTGGCAACCATAACATGCCCTATAGGGCGCCCCATAAAGCACCCTCAGAGGCACCTTATGGGTACAGTACGCTGAGGGTGTTATTGCTGGCAGCAACATATGTACAGTAAATTAAATAACTCTTTGGACACCCCTATCACAGAACCCCACTGTGGGTTTGAACCCATGACATCTGGCTGCACAGGCAGTGATGTAACCATTGGGCTACAGCTGTAAGCAGCCCCTGGCTGGCTGCAGATAGCCTGTATGTCACCTCACTGACAGTCTGCTGTTGTGAACCACCCATACCCATGATGCACTGCACATGCAAATCAGCTGTCCACGATTGAACACAGGATGGGAAATGCACCCCTAAAGCTCCCCGGCCTGGTAGGGGAAGTGTCCGTGTGCACCCACACAGCACCTCGGCCTGGTAGGGTGTCCTGAGTGGGTGGACAAACGGCAAAGAGTAGCTAAACACCATCACATTGTGCGGTTACTGTGCTCACCCTGAGTGTGAGATGTTGCGCCCAGGACCAGGTCCACAACACAAGCCATGGCTGAATGTGGCCATGACAGAGCTCCAAAGCAGCAACCTGTGGAATAGGTAGGTGCTGCATAAACATTTTGGTAGATCTCTGTCTGGCTCAGTTAGTGGGGACCCCCAGGTGGATAAAACAGGGCTTCACTTCAACAGATTCCCCACCCCCTGTACTGATGCCAGCACAGTGGACCATCAACCCCAGTCCTGCTAGGGAACAGACACCCTACAGGGCAGTCCAAGCAGCTCCACCCACATCCATAACATAATATCAGACAGACATTAGGCCTGGATATTCACAGATGCACCCCACCACTATCTGATATTCACCTGCAGCAAGCCATCAGCCACTGCACCCTGCAAGGAACTCCATCACAACACATACCAGCTGCAAACAGTCTGCTGGTTGGTCCTGATGGACATGCATGCACCCACAACTGGGGTGGCAGCACACACAGGCAGATAAGTCCATGAAGAGGCCCCCACAGGACACCCATACATATCACATGGGAGAATCACAATATAGCACTATGGGGGTGCCTAGCCATGCTGCCGTCACTGTACACTCAGGGTGAGAGTGATCTCCCAGCAGCACATACAGAGGTCACCCTGTCTGTGTAGGTGGTGGCCGGGCACTACCATGCCCCTGCCAGTGCCCTATGCCCTGTGCAGCTGCATCCTGGTCAGTCCACTCTGTCTGAGATATACCCATGGTCCCTTGCTACTCATTATGCACATTGGCAGGTCAATACTGGCAACAGTGTTGGCAGTGTGGGCTGTGGAAGGGGCTTGCAGCCAACACCCACTGTATAGACAGACACACAATTCCACACCTATGCCATCATGGTGCTACTATTGAGGAGGTAATTAGCCTTGCCCACCAAACCGGTGCTGGGCACGGCAAGGCATGGATATGCTACGCAGTACTGCCGGGGGTCACTCCCCAGGGTGGTAAACACCGTCAGAGGCAAGGGCTGGAGCACGCACCGCAAACACCGAACAGATTGTTCGGATGGGGTCAACTAGCAGTATGTGCGTAACGTATGGATATCTATCTGCCAGTACTCCTAGCAAGCGTCTCAGAGCTGTGTACCGTATACCTCAGGTGTAGGGTGACATTGCTAAGGTATGCAGGTGCTAGTATTGGGAGATGCACGCAGGGTCTAATGTTCTGCCTCTCCAGAAGACATTGGCCAATGGGGCCTGTGGGTGTGTGTGTGTGGGTGTGTCTGGCCCTGTTGGCTGCTGCTTTACAGCAGAGATTCACCAGTCCAGGTTTCCATCACACTGTTCGGGTTTTCCTGCTGTTCCTCATGAATATGCATGAGCTACATCTACATGCCATGGGGGTGGTGCATAGATATACAGCACAGGCATTTGTATGAGTGGCAGCATGGAACCTGACTGGTGTGTGGCCCACCAGGACTGCATTTGGGAGATTGTGCTCTAGGTACTGCCCCTGTACATGGTGTCTGTGCTCAGTGGGGTAAAAGATAGACGTAGTACCATTGCATATGTCCTCGCCACGAAAGGTTTGTCCTTACTATCACTGTGTAGTTGTGGGAAAAATATGTGGGCAGGATTGGCAGTAGCCCCAGCTGGGCTTTGAACCTGTGATCTTCTGTTCTTGCATGCACTGGCTGTGTGCACTGCACCACCATGTAGCCACAGATTGGCTGAATTCCCTGGAATGTCCATGCCTGTGGATCCGGCAGGGCCTGTCTTGCAGTGGACTGTGCCAGCCTGCACATGGCTAGGCCTGTGTCTTCTGTGGCTAGCAGCCACTGCCCCCTGCACCACATGTACTCGTCCGCCAACATGCTGGCATGAGCTTCTCTCAGAAAAAGAAGATGACCTGATTGCAATGTGGCAGTACGGGACTGCATTTGGGGGACTTGGCTGTAGGTAATGCCCATTGTTGTGGTGTGTGTGCGGTGTTGGGTAAAATATGGGTGTTTCCCCCATGCTTATGTTCCCTGCAATACAGGGGTGTCTGCGCTATCTTTGTTTAGTGGTGGGTAAAATATAGGGACTGGGCTGGCAAGTGCCCCAGCTGGGATTTGAATCTCTGGACCTCTAGTCCTAGAGGTAATGGCTCTGTCCGCTGCACCACACTATGGCCACAGAGACAGTGCAGCCCCTGGAGGTAGTAAACCTGGCAGGATGGAGTCACAAACCCTGCTGTACGCATTTTTACTGTGGGCACATGCACCCTGTCTGGTGACAAACGTGCACATAAACCCCGGAAATGACCACGGCAAATGGGGGACATAATATCACCACGCTGGGCAACAGTGATATTAATGGGCAACCATAGAAGACACTCCCAGGAAAGCTGCAACAAAAAGGAAATGTTTTTGGAAGAGTCTCCGCTCCGTACACCTTTCCAAAAAACATTTCTTTTTGCTGGAGCTTTCCTGGGTGTGTTTGTTGGTTTTGCCCATTACTATAACTGTTCCCCAGCTGACTTCCTATTTTTACAATTTTTGTTGTGGTCTTTTTCTATTTTTATTTCCACTTTTGGGCTGTGCACATGTATCACACTGCTCACGTTTTGCAGGTTTCCCCGGTTTTGCTGTACATTGCTGACGGAAATGGTTTCTCTTCCCTTTAAATGCATTCTACAGCGAGTGATTCACTCGCGCTATTTTTTTTTGGAAATTCAGCACCGATAATGTGCGGGGCGCCTCTCCCCTCCCCTTCCCCGCCCATTAACCCCTTCTCTCCACCCCTCCGGGGCCTTCCTCCGCCCTCCGTTAGCCTTTCCACGCCTCTATCGGACATTTGCGGGCCTGTACTTGTGCGGCACCCGTTACTGTGACGCGCAAGTGTACGGGGCTTCATTGCACGTTTGCGGGGCGTTTAAGAGCACTTAAGTGCTGCTTTTAGTGCGCTATTTTGCGGCACGCAAATTAGCGCTTTTTAGTAAACATGCCCCAAATTTTCTAGATGAAATAAATGACCACTTCTTGGAGCAGTTGGTTCATGAACTGACAAGAGGGGAAGCTATTTTGGACCTAGTTCTTAGTGGAAGCCAGGATCTGGTGAAATAGATAAGGGTGTTGGGGCCACTTGGCAATAGTGATCATAGCATGATCATATTTGATTTAATAAATGGAAGAAGGATGGCAAGGAAATCCACAGTACTACCTTTCAACTTTCAAAAGGGAGACTATGATAAAATGAGGAAAATAGTTAAGACGAAACTAAAAGGAGCAGCTGCAAAGGTTAAAGATTTATATCAAGCATGAGCTTTGTTTAAAAATATTATCTTGGAAGCCCAGACCAGAAGCATTCCACACTTTAAAAAAGTGGAAGGATAGGCCAAAATACTGCCATCTTTGTTTAAAGGTGAGGTCAGAGAGGCTGTTGTAGCCAAAAAAGCATCTTTCAGGTAATGGAAAAAGAAGCCAAATGACGAGAACGGGAAACAAAATAAGCACTGGCAAGTTAGATGCAAGGCATTGATAAGGCAGACAAAGAGAGAATTTGAAAAAAAGCTTGCTATGGAAGCTAAAACACATAATAAAACCTTTTTCAAATACATTTGTAGCAAAAACCCTCGCAAAAAACCCGTGAGAGAGTCATTTGGACTATTAGATGATAGAGGGGTAAAAGGTGAACTAAGGGAGGACAAGGTCATAGCGGAGAGGCTGAATGAATTCTTTGCTTCAGTCTTTACTGAAGAATATGTAGAGAAGTTATGTATGTCTGAAATGGTATTTAAAGGTGATGTATTGGAAGAATTGAAAGAAATAATGATACAGCACCATACCTAGCCCTGTACAAGTGGTATAGCCACACAGGGCACAAAAGTAGGGCACATTTAGGGATTCTGGCCTCAGATTCCCACCATGCTGCCTGCCCTTGCCCCACCATCATTTTTAGGGTTCCCTTGGCAGTAGCAGGACCTCCAATTGAAGAAGAAAAAGCACATGGGTCTCTCCAACTCTGTGCTTGCATGCTGGCCTGATACCCCTCTTCTGACGTATGCTTGCATCAGAGGAGGAAGGGCCCAGACCAGCCATTCAAATGTGGGTCTTTGCAACTCCACGTTTGAATGGCTGGTTTGGTCCCTCCTTCCTCTAACGCGAGCATATGTCAGAAGAGGGGTATCAGGCTGGCATACAAGTGTGGAGTCAGAGAAACCTGTGTGTTTTTTTTTTCAATTAGAAGTCCTGATGCTGCTGCCAAGGAAATCCTAAAAGTAGCGGCAGTGGGGCAAGGGCAGGCTGGTTGGGGAGCCGGATGGAGACATGGAGATATGATGGAGAGATGCTGGGCATGGGGCAAAAGACAAACCAGGGCAGGGGTGCACCAGATGTGCAAGTCACACAGGGTGCATTTATGGCTTGGTATGTCCCTGTTTTGTTAAACTGGGACGTTGTAGTATAACTGATAAACTGAAGAGTAGCAAATCATCTGGACCGAATGGTATTCATCCAAGGGTGTTAAAAAAATTGAAATATGAAATTGCATACCTATCATTAGTAATCTGTGAACTATCATTAAAATCATCTGTAGTACCTGAAGATTGGAGAATGGCCAATATAATGCCAATTTTTAAAAAGGTTTCCAGGCTGATCCGGGAAACTACAGACAAGTGAGCACAACATCAGTACCAAGCAAAATGGTTACACGAAGCAAGGTTCCATATTAGGAACCACCACACAGGAAAAAGGTTTAGGTGTCATCGTGGATAATATGTTGAAACCCTCTGCCCAGTGTGCAGTGATGGCCTAGAAAGCTAATAGAATGCTAGGAATCATAAGGAAAGGAATGGAGAATAAAACCAAGCATATTATGCAAATGCAAATGCAATGTGTGCCTTGAGTCAGTCCTGAAGCTCCTTGGTTTTCTTGGCAGTGTCACCGGAAGTAGATTGCCAGGCCTTTCTTCCGAGAAGGATATTATGCCTCTATATTGTTCCATGGTGTGACCACACCTTGAATATTGTGTGTAATTCTGGTTGCCATATCTTAAAAAGGATATAGCCATACTGTATCAGACCAAGATCCATCACACTCACTAGCCTGTTTCTCACATAAGTACCTGGCAGGTTCCCAAAAGGCACTCAGGTTCCTGAATGTTTGTTCCAGGGCAAGCAGGGGATTTCTCGGGTCTTTTTTAATAATGGTTTATGGACCTTTCTTCTAGGAACTTGTCCAAACCTTTTTTAAAGCCAGCTAAACTAACAGCTTTGACTACATCCTCTAGTAAAGAATTCCAGAGTTTGATTACACAGTGAGTGAAAAAAGATTTTCTCTTATTAGTCTTAAATGGTTTATGTTGTAGTCTTCATTGCATGTCCCCTGGTCTTTCTACTTTTTGATGGCATAAACCATCAATCTTTGTTTACCCATTCTACTCCATTCATTAATTTAGAGACATCTATCATATCTCCCCTCGGCCTTCTCTTTTTGAAGTTGAAGAGCCCTAAACCTTTAAGCCTTTCCTCCTAGGGGTATCCTTCCACCTCCTTTACCATTTTGGTGGCTCTTCTCTGTACCTTTTCTAATTCTGCTATATCCTTTTTAAAATATAGCGACTAAATTTGCACACAATATTCAAGGTGCACTTGCTCAATAGAAAGATATAGAGGTATTGTAATATCCTTGGGGGGGTTTTCTCCATTCCTTTTGATTCCTAGCGTTCTATTTATTTTCTTGGCTGCTGCTGTGTGGAGAGTTTCAACCTATTATCCAGGATGACACATAAATCTTTTTTCTGGGTGGTGGTTTTTAGTGTTAAGCAACTTGCCCAAGGCCGCAAGCAGTGCTAGTGGGAAATGAACGCTGGTTTCTTGAGTCCCAAGCTAGTGCTCCAACCACTAGGCTATTCCACCACTCATTTTTGGTTTGATAATCAAAGGACCTGCAACCCACATAAACCCCGCTAAACCTGCCAGTGCCACTCATTATCCCCACAGACTGCCTTGAAACTAACTGGATAGTACTGGGGCAGTCCCTGGGCAGGGCTGGGGAGCTTCCGGTACCTATGCAGTTAGCAGAGATTTTCATCCCACTAACTAGGTAGGTAACCACATAAAGTTAGGAGAAGTCAGTGGTTGTCTGAACTATGCGGTCTTGCTATCCAGTTAGCAGCTGAATATAGTTGTTGACCAGATGGCGGTCAAAAGGAATATTCAGCTCTGGTTGCCGGATAGACTCTGGTGCTAAATATCTGGTTTAATTTTTGCCCATTGGTTCAAAACATTTGAAGCTATGGTATTGAGTGACATAGAATAATTGGAGAAGGGCAAACAATGGATCCATTACAGTGGGGAAAGAGGGGGACTGGAAGGGAATGAACACCAGTGGAATTCCTGGGAATGCAAGGGGGCTGAAATTGGAAGGTACTGGGAGGGGAGGACTGGAAAAGGGGGCTGATACTGGGGAGGGTTACTAGGACTGGAAATAGGCTGATGGAAGGAAGTGAAGAAAACAAAAGAAGAGACAAGAAATGGCAGATGGATATAGACCATAGAAAGAGATCTAAGAAAAGACAGGAAAGCAGAAGCCTCAGATCAGGACCAGCATGATCAGAGAATAAAATGATCACACAACAAAGGTAGAAAAAATATTTTTATTTTCAATTTAGTAATTGGACTTTGCACAATCTTTATGGGGACCTACATTTCTTATTTATCTGATGTTGCACTTCATGCAAAGTCTGGCTTCTTGTAGATTCAGTTTAATTTTTGTCTACATATTTTTATTTTTACTTTAGGTTGTAGTCACTTATTCTGTACTTGGTGAGGGTCTGTGTTCTGAATGTGTGACTGAGGCAATGTTCTATTAACATGGAGTTTATACATAGGTATTGTGACCAGCAGGGGCTGGACTGTGGCAAAGCTAACAGCCAGACTGCTGGGCCTGACCTTTCTTATAGAAAGTTGTAGTTGTGAGTCAAAGTGGTCAGGTTTTCAAGAAGGATTTATTCCCCTCCTGGGGTTGGATTTTCAAAAGATTATAATACAAAAACTTAGGATACAACCATACTTCTGGTAAGTAACTGAAGGAAACGTAAATCTAGCATTCTGCTTCTCAAAGAACTTATAATTCACAGCATACAGTTCATCTTCTATTCTAGCAGTCTCTTCTCTGCTTTTCTCAGCACTCTCAAGACACTCTCTTATCTTGGCTTCAGCATAAAGAAGAAATCTTATCGGATAACAGCAGCGTACAATCCATGGCTTCCTCAAATGGAGTTTCAATGCTAGACTCTGTTATCATAGGCTCAAGCTGTGTTTTCTCATTACAAACATCTTCATTACAATAGAAAGTTTGTACCTTTCTTAGTCTTGTTTCTTCATCAGGTTTCTCTAGACAGCCTTCTCCATAGCAGGGCAAATAGCTATCGTAATACTTGTAATAGCAGGAAGGAGAGAGACACTTCTCTTGATAAGTTTTACCCTTAAAACTTCTGTGCTTCCTGCCTTTCAAGTTTGGCTGAAAATCATAGAACTGCTCTTTTCTATTATGTGAAGATTTCTCTCTAAGAAATCTTCTGCGGGGTTTAACTGGCACAAGCTCTTCAGGCTCAGACATACAAATATCTTCAACTGCGTTTCTTTCCCTCTCTAGGGCTTGTAATTGCTTTAAGCTGCCACACTTCTCAGATACATATGGTTTTCCTTTCACTGCTTTCCATTCACTCTGCACAGCTCGGTGCCTTGGAAAATCAAACTGCGTCACATGTAACAAATCCTTACAGCTGACCTCTCTGTGTGAATTCCTCCATGGGTTTCTGTGTGAACTCCTTGGCAGCTTCCTGCCTGAAGTTTCATGCAGCTCTGACTCTGTGTCTGTGTCCTCAGAATCTTGTGAGCTTTTTCCTGAGTCTCCTGACTCTGGCCAGTTCCTCTCTGACTCTCCTTCGCCCACACTCTCTGTGTTCTAAGCATTTCTTGTACTGCTTCCTGGGCGTTCCCTTACACAGGTGAAAGCCGTTTGCATCAAAAGCTGGTGAGTGCTTTCTAGCTGGGCGGGGCTGCAGACCTTGTGTCTGAGTCTGTTTACGTTGCCTATGGTAACTGGGGATCCTGTGGCTTGCCTGCCTGTCAGAATCTAAGCTGCAGCTAGCAGACCTTTGTGCCTCTGAAGCAAGGGACAGATCTTCCTTGTTACAGTATCTATACAGTACTGTAGTAATTTGACTTGTTCAGCTTTTCAAATAGGTGTATGGATGTTCTAGGGATTACAGCAGTATTTATAGTGCGTCATTTTTCTGGGTAGGTTCCTTATGTGAGTTTTGGAAGTTTATCCTGTTATGGTATGGTAGATTTGGCCTTGTAGATCTTCAGTGACTTTTGTAAGGTTTTATATTGGTTCCCAATATGCCTGGTACTGGAGAATGTTTGTTGTTCTTGTTGTTGTTCAGATGACCAGAATTAGATTTTTTTTTAAATATTGAGTTCTGTGGCTGAATGTCCTACTTCTTCTCTGCACCCATTGTTGAGGGAGATGCAGGATGTATATTCAAAAGGAAAAAGCGAGAACCATAACACAGTATATAACAAAATAAAATGAGTTATAATTTGGGTTCGATTTCCACTAGCACTCCTTGTGGCCTTGGGAAAGTCACTTAATCCTCCATTGCCTCAGAAGAAATCTACTTCCGGTCACGCTGCCAAGAAAACCCAGGAGCTTCTGGGTCGCCAGGAGTCAGCATTGACTCGAAGGCATACAATGCATTGCATTATAAACTGTGCCTGGTTCTCACTTTTTATTTTAGCTCCTAGGTGTGCAAGCATCTTGCATTTGCTTTGTTCTTTTGCAGAATATATATTTACATTAGCACCATACTGGTCCAGTGTGCGGTTTCAGGAGTTATCTTGGGGTTGCCAAGCCCATCTTAGTTACAAAGTCTCTCTTGTTATTCAGAGGATGGGAAGTGCTGTGTTGGGGCGCCAAGTTGTTCCTGTTTTTGTGGAAATGGAGGTGCTTTAGGGTGTTGGTTGGGGGGATCTGGAATATGTATTGTCTTTGAGATTTGCAGTTTGTGTTTTTTATGCTGCCAGAAGACAGAAGAAACTCTGAAAATTGCCCAGAAACGCAGAAAAGCTAAAGCCAGAGCAGAAAGAAAGACAATCGCAGAACGCAACAGAGATTTCTAATGTGCAGCAAGACAAGACAAGGAAAAGTACTACAATGACACATGCAAGGAAATAGAAGCAGAAACTATTAGAGGAAGAACAAGATCGGCTTTCCTAAAGCTACGAGAGTTAAAGAAAAAATTCCAGCCTTCAATTGGAATGTTACAAAATGCTCAAATTCTATGTTGAATGATGCTGAGAAGATCAAGAAAAGGTGGAAAAAATATACAGAGTTTTTATATGATAAAGATCAAGTGGACCAACAGCCATTTCAACCTGTCCCTTATGATCCAGAACCATTGGTGATGAAAGAAGAAGTTGATGCAGCATTGAAAGCCTTATCCAAGAACAAAGCACCAGGCATTGATGGCATTCCCATAGAAGTATTACAGCAATCTGATGCAGCTGTTACCGTACTTACAAGGCTCTGTCACGAAATTTGGAAGACATCATCATGGCCAACCGAATGGAAAAGATTTGTGTTTAGACCAATACTAAAGAAAGGTGATCCAACTGACTGTGGAAATTATTGCACAATTGCTCTGATCCCACATGCCAGCAAGATTCTACTGAAGATTATTCAAAAGAGACTACAACCATACCTGGAACAAGAACTACCTAAAGTGCAAGCAGGGTTCAGGAAAGAACGAGGAATGAGAGACATCATCGCGGATGTGAGATGGATCCTTGAAAAGACTAAAGAATACCAAAAGGACATCTATTTGTGCTTTATTGACTATAGCAGGGATGTCCAATAGATAGATCGTGATCTACCTGTAGATTGCGGAGGGGTCAGAGGTAGATCGCCAGCCCCACTTGGCTCCAATTCTCCAGCAGCTCGCCCTGTCGCTAGGAGAGAGCTCATGCCGGCAGGTCATCTGCCGCGGGCTTGCCGCCACTGTTGACCTTTGCCTGTCTTTTTTCCCTGCCTAAGAGAATCTTGCCTGCAGGTTTATTGGGGGCACTTGTTGTTTTTGTGCCAATAGTTTGTGGGTACCCCAGGGGGCTGCCGCCCATGCCCCACGTCGAGACGCCACAGGCCCGGCGTCATACCTTGTCTCCTGCCTCTCAGAATCACCCATTCCTGCCCCTGCCCTAACTCCCCTTAGAAGTGTGTTTATATACCGGGCAATATCCATTCGCCCGGGCTTTACCTGAATACACTTACCGTATTAGTTGTGTCGTGTGCTGGTCATTGGTCACTTTGTAGTTCGCTTTCATTAAACGTTTTTGGGCAGACACAACAAAGTGTCAAGAATTTGGTGATTTTGGCGGGCTTTTCCAATTTTGTTCTAACTTGCCTATGCCTTGCCTTCGAATTGGTTCACACCACTGTGACTTTTGCTTGCCTCTGCAATTTTATTTTGCCTTGCCTTTGCGTTGATTCTACACTGTGTGCAGAATTTATTAAATCGTGTGTGGTGGTATTTGAACTTGTTTGGCGGTATTTGATTTTATCTGGTTTGCTGGACAGGTGTTTGACTTTTTTTGATGATTGTTTGGTCGTAATTGATTATTGGTGCCAGTATGATGAATTCTTATTTTTACTTTTAGAACTGCATGTGTGGTTTGGCATCTCCAGTCCTTGTATTGCACATCATCCAGAGTTCTTCAGTTCCTGTTGATCTTTAATACTTTGGGACAGTGACAGTTTTGGATCAGATTCAGCCAGTGTTTATACTAACTTAGCAGATTTGGTCTTCTTACATCCAGCCACCCCAGTATAACGAAGATGAGTGTTCCAAAGAAGTGTTGTTGCTTAATCTGTAACACCCCAGTATCCTTTCCCAAGAAGGGTAATCTGGAACGTCATTATAAGGCTCTGCATAGCAATAAGTTTGATGCTGACTTTCCACCCAAAAGTGAAATTTATAAACTGAAGCTCAAAGAACTTAAATCGAAATTGGCTACTCAGCAACAGTTGATGGCGAAGCCAAGGTCACATTCGGTCAATGTAACCATAGCATCCTTCAAGGTCAGCAACCTGATCGCAAAGAAATGCAAACCTTTCACTGAAGGGGAATTTGTAAAAGATTGTTTTCTTGAAGCAACTGACAATCTTTTTGAAGGATTTAAAAATAAGAAAGAGATCATAGCTGCTATTCAAGATGTACAATTGTCAAGAAACACGGTCGTGTGGCGAATAGAAAAGATGTGTGGAGACAAAATTGAACAGTTGTTGGAGGATGTTTCAAATTGTGTTGTTTTCTCACTCCAACTGGATGAATCTACAGACATAAGAGACATAGCCCAGTTACTAGTCTTTATCCGGATGGTTTTTGAAGACTTCAGTGTTAAAGAAGAACTACTTGGAATGATTTCTTTAAAAGGGAGAACTACCGGTCAGGAAATATTCAGTTCTTTCCATTCTTTTGTGACAAAGTGTAATCTTCCATTGCATAGACTTGTTTCCATCACTACTAATGGAGCAAGAGCAATGACAGGTGAGGTTAATGGTTTCATAGCCCTCTGTAGACAACATGACAACTTCCCAGATTTACTTTCTTACCACTGCATCATTCACCAGCAAGTTTTGGCAAGCAAGAGACTCAATACAAAAACTGTCATTTATTTATTTACATTCTCTTATATACTGTGCTATTCTGCATCAGTGTGGTTTACATTGAACAAACTGAAAATACATTGAACAGGGCATTATAACTTGGAGATAGCTATTTTACAGGGAACATGGGCTATGGAGAGTTAAGTGACTTGCCCAAGACCACAAGGAGCACCTGTGGGACTAGAAGCCCCAGTCCTTCCAGCCCAAGGTTGCTGTCCTCTAGTGGGATTTGAACCCCTGACCTTCTGGCCTAAAGTACCTTGCCCCAACCACTAGGCCACTCCTCCACTCCATCACTTTCAAAATTGTAAATTCAGTTCATGGAAGATCACTTCAAAGACGGCCTTTCAATCTTACTCTTGATGAAGGAGCAGCAGAAATCATTTTGCACACAGATGTAAGGTGGCTAAGTAGGCACAAATTTCTGCAAAGATTTTGTGATTTGCTGAATGAAATAAGAAGTTTTTTTAAGGAGAGGGGGACGTTCTAGCAGCTCCACTGACTGACCTTTTCAGTGCCTCGTTGGAATCGGGAGTGGTGCCAAAGGACTGGAGAGAGGCTCATGTGGTGCCTTTACACAAAAGCGGAAGTAAGGATGTGGTTGAAAACCACAGGCCGGTTAGTTTAACTTCGGTGGTGAGTAAATTATTGGAAACGCTGCTGAAAGAGAAAATAGTGAGGTTTCTGGAGTCCAGCAGATAACAGGATCCGAGGCAGCATGGATTCACCAGAGGCAGGTCTTGTCAGACAAATCTGATTGATTTCTTTGACTGGGTGACCAGGGAGTTGGACCAAGGGAGAGCCCTAGATGTGGTGTATTTGGATTTCAGTAAAGCCTTTGACACTGTTCCTCACAGGTGACTTATAAACAAACTGAGCACCCTAGGGATGGACCCTAAAGTTACTGCTTGGGTTAGAAATTGGTTGGGTGCGAGGCGACAAAGAGTACAAGTAAATGGAGCTCACTCTGAGGAGAAGGATGTTATCAGTGGTGTGCCCCAGGGATCTGTCCTTGGTCCGATTCTTTTTAACATCTTTGTTAGTGATATAGCGGAAGGGCTGTCGGGTAAGGTTTGCCTCTTTGCGGATGATACCAAAATCTGCAATAGAGTAGACACCCAGGAAGGTGTAGATAACATGAGGAGGGATCTAGCTAAGCTTGAAGAATGGTCTAGAATTTGTCAGGTGAGATTTAATGTTAAAAAATGTAAGGTCATGCATTTGGGCTGCAGCATTCCAAGGGAGAAATATAGTATAGGGGGTGAAGAACTTTTGTCCACTAAAGAAGAGCGGGACCTAGGCATGGTTGTGTCTGATGATCTTAAAGTAGCTAAACAGGTAGAAAAGGCGATGGCAAAAGCTAGAAGGATGCTTGGGTGCATACAGAGAGGAATGGCTAGCAGAAAAAAGGAGGTGATAATGCCTCTGTATAAGTCTTTGGCGCGACCTCATTTGGAGTATAGTGTGCAATTCTGGAGACCGCACCTTCAAAAGGATGTGAACAGGATGGAGTCGGTGCAGAGGGTGGCTACTAAAATGATTAGTGGTCTTCATTATAAAGCATATGAGACTGAAGGATCTTAATATGTACACCTTAGAGGAAAGGTGGGATAGAGGTGATATGATTGAGATATTTAAATACCTCTGTGGCATAAATGTTCAGGGAGAGAGCCTCTTTCAATTGAAAGCAAGTTCTGCTACGAGGGGACATGGGATGAGGGTGAAGGGAGATAGATTCAGGAGTGATATGCGGAAATATTTCTTTATGGAAAGAGTAGTGGATCCGTGGAATAGTCTCCCAGTGGAGGTGGTAGAGATGAGGACAGTAACTGAATTCAAAAAAGCATGGGACAAACACAGAGGATCTCTAAAGCTAAAAAGGGGACTGTTGTAGTTTTTGATATGGAAGGACAGACTAGATAGGCCGTGTGGTCTTTTTCTGTCATCATATTTCTATGTTTTTATGTTTCTATGACTAAGCAGAGTTGGAAGATGAGGAGTGGTTATGTGATCTTGCATTTCTTGCTGACTTTACTGGTGAACTAAGTGATATGAACCTTGAACTGCAAGGTAAAATCAAATGCATTGGCGAGATGATGAGTACAGTTCCATCCTACAAGAGCAAATTTGAGCTAATGATGACTGACCTTGCAAACAACACTTTTGATCATTTTCCTAATACGCAGGACCACCTGGGACAATATCCAAATTTTGTTTTTCAGAACGAGAAGTATGTGACAGAAATCTGTTGTGTTATCCAGGAATTTGAAAATAGATTATGTGACTTCCAAAAAATTGGAACATTTGTGGAGTACTTGTCATACCCATTCAAAGTAAATGTGGACATTAAAGAAACTGCAGCTGCTATCAATAAAAATCACTCATTGAACAAGCCATCTCTTGAAAACGAAATATTAACCCTTAAAAATGACATTTTTTTCAAGACCCGTGCTGAGCAAGAATCGTTTTGGAAGCTAGTGCTTAGAAACAAATTTCCCAACTTGAGAAGATGCAATGAAGCTGTACACTCCTGTTTCGGTTCAACTTATTTGTGTGAATCTACATTTTCCCATCTGAAAATGACAAAGAGTACACAATGTTCCAACATGACAGATAAACATCTCCAGGATTCCCTGAGACTGGCCCTCACGCAATATTCACCGAACTTCAAAAAGCTGGTGGATGAAATGCAGGCTCAGACGTCTCACTAATGAGCAAGAACGAAATATTAAAGATTCTGCAAGATCAGCCTGGATCAATACTCGATCTAAATTTAACACAAAATACTCAGTAAAAGTTAAAGAAAGTTATTAAGACAGTTAAAGAAAGTTATTACTCAAGAAAACTTTAAGAAAAAATGTATTTTCCATTTCACAGTTCTTACTGGATATTCGTCTCTCTGTTTTGTTTTTGCTTAATTTGCTTAACAGTTGATCACATCCTAGTAAATGACAGAAGGTTCATTAAAAATGCGGGGGGGGGGGGATCCTCCAACTTTATTCGGTTAAAATTTAATTTGAAACTAATTTGAAACTTAATTTTCATAGTGGTAGATAATCGGCAATTTTGGCTGGAAAAAGTAGATCACGACCTGTTTGAAGTTGGACATGCCTGGACTATAGCAAGGCTTTTGACTGTGTAAACCATGAGAAACTCTGGGCCACATTAAGAAGCATGGGTATACCAGAACATCTGATCGTTCTCTTGCACAATCTGTACATTGATCAAGAAGCAACAGTTTGAATAGAACAAGGAGAAACAGAATGGTTTGAAATAAGCAAAGGTGTAAGACAAGGCTGCATATTTTCCCCATACCTGTTTAATTTATATGCAGAACAAATCATCAGAGAAGCAGGATTGTATGAAGACAACAGAGGTGTGAAGATTGGTGGAGGACTCATCAACAACCTTCGCTATGCTGATGATACCGCATTACTGGCTGAAAGTGAAGATGATCTGAAACATTTGCTTCTCACGATCAAAGAACATAGTCTCAAAATGGGCCTGCACCTTAATGGAAAGAAGACAAAGATCATGACAACTGGCAAAATCAACAGGTTCATCGTTGAAGGAGAAGAAATTGAAATTGTGAACAACTTTAACCTACTTGGATCAACTATCAATAAAGAAGCAACAAGCAGTCAAGAAATCCGACAACGCATTGCTCTTTGCAAAATGGCTATGAAAGACCTAGACAAGATTCTCAAAAGCAGAGATATCTCTCTCCATACAAAACTTTGACTTGTTCAAGCCATGGCATTTTCAATAACATCATATGGATGTGAAAGCTGGACAGTGAAACAGATAGACAGGAAGAAAATTGATGCCTTTGAATTATGGTGCTGGTGGCGAATACTGTGTATACCATGGACTGCCCGAAGAACAAACCAGTCAGTACTAGAAGAGATCAAACCTAAGCTTTCTTTAGAAGCTCAGATGACAAGACTTTGACTTTCATACTTTGGACACATCATGCGAAGAGAGAGATCATTAGAGAAAGACATCATGCTTGGCAAGGTAGAAGGTCAATGCAAAAGAGGAAGGCCAGCAATGAGTTGGATCGATACAATAACAGCAGCTATGGGTACGTCTGTCAACAATGAGCCACCTGACTGAAGACAGAACACAATTTAGGACAATTATCCAGAAGGTCGCCATGAGTCGACACCAACTAGATGGCACTTAACAACAACAACGTGCTGCCAGACTGAAATTAAAAATATTTTGTCAGGTCAGATTAAAGGAAATTTCAAATTTTAAGGGAATGTCTTAGTTTAATTTTGTTTAGTAACCTGATAGCTTCACCGCTGCTGAGTTCCGGACTTTTCCAGCTCTAGCACAATCCAATTCAATGTTTGAATTCATGGATACCAGGACTGGTTTCTCATTTTATATCTTCTCTCCTCATCAATAATCTGGTCATAGCAAAATAAATATGATGTGCAGATTGGTGATGGTCTGATTGGGGGGGGGGGCTGTGTAAGTGTCTTTACATTAATCAAATTTAATGTTTTTTTTATTATGCATTTTATTGTAACATCAGTTTTACTAAATGGTATGTATATGTTTGGAAGCCACATAGGGTTTTAGATTGGTAGCATATATAGTTTAAAATAAAGCACGGTAAATTTATGCAAATAATGCTGCAATAAATTTCTGTACATGGTTCTGCATCACCATCATGCTGCCCTTGGGAGGAAATAAACAGGGGGGTGTGCACTAGGAGGTGGAGGAAAGCAGAAACCTCAGATTGGGACAAGCATGATCAAGAATAAAATGTTTAGGCAATAAAGGTAGAAGATAATTTTATTTTCAATTTAATGAACAGTCTTGGTGCTATCTTTATATTTTATAAAGTACAGGGAAATGCACCTCTTTCTATTTCTATTTGTATGCAGAATCTGACTTTTTGCGGTTTCAGTTTAATTTTTATCTATATATGTTTGTTATTGGGTTATGGTCACTTATTCTGTACTTTGGTGAGGGTCTGTGTTCTGAGTTTGTAGCCAAGGCCAGGTGTTCTGTTAACATGGAGTTTATACATAGGGATCTGTTCTGTAGTAATCTGAATTGTTAAGCTTTTCAAATATGTGTTTGGATGTTCCAGGGCCTGTTACATTATTTACAGTTATGCTTTTTTTGGGTAGGCTCCTTATGTGAATTTTGGAAGTTGAGCTGGTATGGTATAGTAGGTTTGCTCTACAGATCCTCAGTGACTTTGTTGTAGGGTTTTGTATTAGTTCACAATATGCCTGGTACTGGAGAATGTTTCTTGTTGTTAGTGAGCTAGTCAGAATCAGATTTTTATTTTTTATTTTTTTTAAGAAATTGAGTTCTTTGGGTGAATATCCTACTTCTGCTCTGCACCCATTGTTGAGGGAGGGGGTTCTGTGGATGCAAAAAAGAAAAAAGCAAGAACCATAATTCAGTTTATAACAACAAAATAAAAACGAGTTATAATTTGGTGTTATAAACAGTGCTGCGGTTCTTACTCTTCTTTTACTGTAGTTCCTTGGTGTGCAAACATCTTGCATTTCCTCCACATTATCTAATCTGTATTTTGGTTTGGTTTAGGCCCTTACTGGAGTTTTGAGAAAAACACCCCCCCCCACTCCAGGGGCGGGGGAGGGGTGCCATCTTGTCTCTCGCCTCAGGCAGCAGATTGCCTTGATCCGCCCATGACTATGTCAGTATCACTAATTCTGATATTAGGAGGAGAGGTGAAAATGATTTCTGGTAATATAAAGTGGGAAGAAGTGACAAACTACAGGCCGGTAAGCCTTACCTCGGTGGTGGGAAAAGTAATGGAGGCACTCCTGAAAGAGTGAATAGTGGGCTTTCTCGAAACCAACAGGTTGCATGATCCGAGGCAACATGGTTTTACCAAAGGACGATCTTGCCAAACAAATCTGATTGAGTTCTTTGACGGGGTGACCAGAGAACTAGATCAAGGGCATGCAAAGGATGTGATCTACCTAGATTTCAGCGAAGGCTTTGATACTGTTCCTCATAGGATGCTTACAATAAATTAAACAGCTTAGGGACGGGTCCCGAGGTGGTGAACTGGATCAGAAATTGATTGACTGACAGATGACAGAAGGTGATGGTAAACAGAACTCACTCGGATGAAAGGAAGGTAATTAGTGGCATGCCCCAGGGATCTGTCCTGGGACCAGTACTGTTCAATGTATTTGTGAGTGATATTGCTGAAGGACTGAATGGAAAAATCTGTCTTTTTGCAGATGACACGAAAATTTGCAGCAGAGTGGACTCCCCTGAGGAAGTGGATAACATGAAGAAAGATCTACAAAAGCTAGAATGGCCTAATGCATGGCAGTTAAGATTTAATGTGAAGAAGTGCAATGTCATGTACTTGAGAAGCAGAAACCCAAGGGAATTGTATACGATAGGGGGCAAGAGGTTGGTGTGCACGGATCAGGAGAAAGACATCAGAGTGATTGTTTTTGAGGATCTCAAGGTGGTGAAACAGTGTGACAAGATGGTGGCAAAAGCCAGAAGGATGCTGGGTTGCATACAGAGAGGAATTACCAGCAGAAAAGAAGAGGTACTAATGCCAAGTCGCTGGTGAGGCCTCACTTGGAATATTGTGTTCAGTTTTGGAGACCATATCTCACAAAGGATATAAAAGACTGGAAACGGTTCAGAGGAAGGCGACCAAAATGATTTGGAGCCTGCATCAGAAGACGTATGAGAAGAGACTTGAAGACCTAAATATGTACACTCTGGAGGAGAGGAGGGACAGGGAAGATATGATTCAAACCTTTAAATACTTAAAGAATATTATGAACTAACAAACCTCTTCCAAAGACAGGGAAGCTGTAAAACTAGAGGGCATAACATGAAGCTGCAAGGGGGTAAACTGAAAGGCAACGTCAGGAAATACTTTTTCACTGAAAGAGTGGTGGATGCTTGGAATGCCTTCCTGATGGAAGTGGTGGGGACAATTACAGTGATGGAATTCAAAGTGGCATGGGACAAACACAGTGAATCTCTTTATAACAGGATAAAATCAAAATAAACATAACTCTCTTATATCTCAACAGATTGGGGTGACCTACACGGAGCGGTAGGTACACCCCTAAACAAAGGCATGGAGGGTTAATTTTTTTATTTATTTTAACAGTTGTTTTTATACCGCTTTATCATTTCAATCAAAGCAGTTTACATTGTAACTTAAACTTGTTAAGCGTACATTAAACAAGGACATTGATAACTTGGATTTTTCTGAACAATGGAGGGTTAAGTGACTTGCCCAATGCCACAGGGTTGACCTGCACAGAGCGGCAGGGGCACCTACTCCTACCGCCTTGCTGGGCAGACTAGATGGACCATACTGGTCTTTATCTGCAATCATATACTATGCTATTATATTGGCGCAGAGATGATATTATTCTAGTTTTTTGAAGTAGGTTATTTAAATATCTATTTGTTTAATTCTTCTCCAGTTCCTTTCCAGCTTTCTAAGTTGCTTTTTTAAGTTCCATAGCTCTTGGTTGTACCAAACTACATTCTTCTTTCATCTCCTGTTTATAGAATCCTTAGTTGGTTCTGATTCTGCCTGTCCTATGACCAGGTTCCAATTGTGGACGAGTTCATCTAAGTTTGAGATATCTGTAGAGAAGTCTGGCGTGACTTCCGCTAAGAAAGCATTCTTGTCAAATTTGCGGTGTCTTCGTGGCGTGGCATTAGATGTATTTGTGATGTTCACCTCTGTTATGTTGGATATGGTGAAGTTTATTGCATAATGGTCGGACCATGGCATAGGTTGGATTTGTGTACAAGACTGGTTCTGTGATGTTGTCATTTCTGTGGGTATGACAGAATATAGGTCTAATATAGGATATAGGTCTAATCTGTTTCCTTTAACATGTGGACTTCTGTATGATTTGTTGAAATCCTAGTGCTTCCATTGAATCCAAGAATGCTTGGACGTGATCAGTTTTTGTTGTGTTAAGGTTGAAGTCTCCTAATATTATAGCATATTTATTAAGTGGATTATTTGTGCATATAATTTCAAGAATGGTCGATAGTTCCTTTCCGTTGGCAGTGGGGGGTTTATATACTAGGTATTTCAATAGGTGTTGGTTTTCTATTAGTAAGTATATTCATGCCTTCCACATTTTTCATTGCCACGTTGAGAATCTGTGAACCTTTCTTGCTATGATGCTTACTCCTCCTCCTCTCTTCTCCAGTCTTTGGCAATTAAATATGTCATATCCATCTGGTTTCAATTGGTTTATTAGAACCGTGTAATTCTCTGTGAGCCATGATTCCATTATGAATAAAGTATCTAGGTTGCTGTCATTAATGTAATCCTTTATGATAGAGATTTTGTTTCTAACAGAGCGCATGTTAACTAGCGTACATTTGAGTTCTGTTGGACTGTCTGGGGCCACTGAGGTGCTTAGTCCTGGGCTGATTACAGGTATGAGTCTATGTTTGATCTGCACATTTTGAATCCATGGCTTGCAGGTTTCCCAATTTGCTCTATGTTAGTGAATTGTGTGTATGACTTGAATAGGCTGTGTGTAAGGTGTTAGAGAACTTGTCCAGGATGCTAAAGTAAGCAGTCCTAAAATTTCTAAAATCAAAGTGAATTGTTTGACTTCCATGATAGTTAGTACCTCTTATCCATCAAGATATTTGCTGTTGGTTTTATTGTTGTTTACAGTATTTAGTTCCGTCTGATAGGAGCTTGTTATATCCTTTGGTGTTTGTGGTATGTGACTTCTGCTCTTAGTTCCTTGGGGGAATTGTTGACTGCTTGTATATAATTCTATGCTGCACAACTAAGGGCCACTCCAAGCCTTGGCATTGTCTTTAGGTGTAAGCCCGCCAGGAACAACCTGCTACTGGTGTTATGTTTCACAGAGTGAAGGTCTTACCTCTACTCTACAATAGTACACTGCCTCCTAACCCATGACTTTTTAATTTTGCCAAGAATCTCTCATGAGGAAATTTGTCAAAGACTTTCTGAAAATCTAGATACACTATGGGGGTCATTCTGAACAGCAAATAGTGAAGATGAACATCACCTTTGGACGTCCATCCCCACTATTTGCTCCCCTGCCGGCCTGGGCTAAAGTGTCCCTGTATGAACAGTGCATATGTATGAGGAGGTATATATGGGGGGTGGGAGGGGGTATTCTGGAGGTGTAGCGAGGGCAGGGCATGGGTGGGCCATGACCCTGGATGTACAGGGCCAATTCAGAGGTTGGCCCTGTATGTCTGGGGCTGTGAACTAATATGGGGGACTTATTCCACCACAGAGGTGGAATAAGTCCCCCTGGACATCGGGGGATGATACTGCAGGAACAAACAAGTAGAGGGGTGCAGGAAGTTCCCCGCAGCCGGACCCCGGCTATGGGAGGCTGGATTGAGGGTCCGGCTGCGGGGAAAGGAGGACATCGGTGGCAGCCGGTATTCTTGGCTCCTGAATGGGGCTGCCATGGCACTACTGCTCCATTCAGAAGCCTGACTGAGGTAGCTAGGCATGTGGCTGGGCATGCAGGTTGATCAGAATTGGGGCCCGGCCTGCATGTTCAGGTCATAGACCCAATTCTGATCCTGTGGGCACATCTAGCCCCCGCAGGATCAGAATTGGGTCTACCTCTAGGTGTGCTGGAAGGCTTGATTGGAATTTGCCTCCACATCAACCAGCTCTACCTGTTGTTTACCTGTTTATTCACACCTTCAAAAAAATATAACAGATTAGTAAGACAAGACCTTCCTTGGCTAAATCCATGTTGGCTTTCTCCCATTAAACCATGGCTATCTACATGTTCGGTAATTTTATTCTTTATAATGATTTCTATCATTTTGCCTGGCACTGACTTTAGGCTTACTGATCTGTAGTTTCCCAGATCACACTGGAACCCTTTTTAAAAATAATTGTTACATTGGCATTCGCTAATCTTCAGGTACTACAGATGATTTTAATGATAGTTCATAGATTACTAATAGTAAGTCTGCAGTCTCATATTTAAATTCTTTCAGCACTCTTGGATGTATACCATCCAGTCCAGGTTATTTTCTACTCTTTAGTTTATCAAATAATTGTAATACATCTTCTCAGTTTATTGAAATTTAAATACCATTTCAGGCATGGGTAACTTCCCTATATCCCTACTATGTTAATTCATAGTATTTATTTATTTTATTTATTTATTTATATTCTCTTATATACTGCGCTATTCTGCATCAGTGCGGTTTACATTGAACAAACTGAAATTACATTGAACAGGACATTATAACTTGGAGATAACTATTTTACAGGGAACATGGGCTATAGAGGGTAGGGTTGCTAATATACAGTATTAGTGGTAGCGGCTGACCCCAGATTTTCAGCTCCCAGCGGGGTTAAAAATTTCTACATATATGTATTCTATTTATGGAGTGATGATCATGTTCTCTTTCTCTCCCTTGTTCTCTCATTTTTGCTATTTTTCTCCCTCCTGCCCCCTAAAATGTTCATAAAAAAGAACAATACAGTAAGTAAGAAAACATGCTTTGCTTTTTAAACTGCTTTGCTGTATTGCAGTAAGAAGCATATCAAACAAATGAACTGAACTGAGCATATACTATACATTTCAATCACTCAGTTTTATAGCTGCCTTCTGCTTAATAAAAGGTCCAACAAAGACATGGGCTGCCCAACCCTGGTCTTATTAGTTAACTTTCATTACAACTTGGAAATAAATAGAAAAAAAAAGGAAGAAACAGAATCACAATAAGATGCTATTACTGTGGTCAATCCCTTCTCCCGTCACATTAACATACTATGGCACTTTTACTCTTTTTGCCTAAAGTTAACTTGTGATGACATTAGCTCACTGAGATGCTGATTCCATGTTCCCCAACTCCCCTACCCATTAGATGCATTTATTTACAGTCTGTAAGATTAATTCATTTCTTGAGGGACAAAAATCCACACTTCAAACTTCTAAATAAAACTATATTAGCAACAGATGTGTTCTCACTGTAATGCAGAGGAAATTCTGTCTGTGTCAAACACTATCCCAAGAGTTGATCCATTGTTCTTTGTTATTAGATATGGTGTTCATTTACTGAAAGCATGAAGAGTGGGCATTCTGACCCTACATGTGTTGTAAAGTTTTGTTGTCTTCGGCTGCTGGCGAGAAACCTAAGTCTTCTCCTGACACAGTGTTGAAAGAATTTTGGTTTTCCTTTTCTTTTTTGTCTACAGCTGTCCTCACAATTTTGTAGGAGAGGTAGAAAATGAAAAAATGAAGGTAAGATTTTCTAATTTTAAACATAGGGGCATGTTTACTAAACCTTCTTAACGTTACCGGCGTTAGGTGCAGCGTTAACATGAAGACTCCCAAATAAGGAAGTGGGTGTTCCAGCGTTAAGCTTAGTATCGCGCGATAGAGGGCGCCTTGGCGTTTCCATGCGATAGTGTGCGGCGCCGCACATTTGCACACTGTAAGCCTAATCACATAGAAGCGCTGTGATGATAGCTACAGAGGTGTAGTACACTGGTTAATACAATATTTGCAGAGACAGCAGTCATGAGTTCAATCCCTCTGGGTGCATACAATATGGCATCCTGAGACAAACCTGTTTTTAATGCATGTAAAGGACACATCTGAACAGGGTGTGCTGCCATTTGAAAAACCAGCGCTGTAGTGCAGTAACCTGATGTGCATATTAGGGCGCCCCCTGATGCGCCGTAGATTGCTAACCCCCAAGGCACCATCTAAGGCGCCCCATGAGCTGGTGCAAATGAAGGTGCAAGTAAAGATCACCAAAGGAGGGAAAGGTGACGCCTGAAAAGGTGGCCAGTGGCATGAAGGAGTCCCAGGTTGATAAGCACAAAATGTATGGCCCAAACCCAGATGTAACCCTACCAATGCACGGAGTCCCAAGGAAACCCAAACAACAACCCCTGGAGGGTATCACATGGCGGAGCTGATGGACCTGTCAAATCTGCGTGCAGCTCATGTGGCAGCTGGAAAAGTGCTGAAACATATCGGAGGCAGCTGTACCAATGCATAGGGTGATGATGATGTAAAGTGCCAACATGAGAGTGTGTGGCAGAGGATGCGAATAAGTGTCCACCAGAGCAGGTAGAGGTAGCAGCATAACAGGAGGACAGAGGAGTAGCAGTGCCATGCAGAGCATACACACGAGAGGCAATCATGAGAAGCCACAATGCAGAAAAGGGTCCCAGCGAAGGACATGGGGTATTAGCCCGCATATTAGGGCAGGACGCCATACAGCTGGCAGACACAGATAGACGGACAGAAGGATGCTTTGCAACTGTGATGAAGCTAAAATGTGCCGCCACACACATCTGCACAAATATGACTGTTACAGGAAGGAAAAATAGTTGTGCAGGATAGGCAGAAAAGCATGAGAACACACAGGAATCAAACCCATGACCAATGGCTGGCCACACAACACCTGTAGGTCACTGCACCAAATATCTGCTGTACTTACTGGGGCAGGGTAAAAGCATAGCCAAGGCACTGTATAGGGCACCGTAGGTCACACAAATGATGTGAGGGTGGTCTGTGTGCTAAACACAGATCTCCGATATATGTCTGTCTGTCACAGCCACAAAAGGCAGTTGTGTAGCACATTCTGACTAAAGGAGGCCTTCTGTGGGATTGAACCCCTGACCACTAGCATGTAAGTTAATGCCGAAACTGTTACACCTACCTCACCAATGCAAGGCAAACAGCAAAGACTGCATACAACAGCACTGCATGGCACCACACAAAAAGCCTGCTGTGTGCCAGGAAAAGGCAACCCCAACAATAATCGTGATGTAATGCACATGTAGAAGAGCTGTGTACAGGGCATATCACAGTCTGTAATTGGGACGAGAGCCACATATACACACACACAATAATATGTTAGGCAGTCGAAACAGCATGCATAAGAGCAAGGAAAAGGAACGCAAAGGGCGGCAGGGGATGCCCTATGTAGCAGGGCAAAATGGGGAATAGTAGTGAAAAGGAGCATGCAGGAACTGAACCAGCAAACAGAAGCTGGGACAGATCAGCCCAACAACAATCACCCAAGCACACCAGCCACATGGACAGTACAAAGGAACAGCCACATGTAATAGCCAATATGCGGCACATAGGCTGCATAAAGGGCAAACTGTGCTGTACAAAGAAGCATGGAAGGGTGTAAAAGAGAGCTGATGAAGCTGCAGCCAGCTCAAGGACAGGATAGCACAACACCAGGAAAAAGGTAAAGCATATGGGACTCAAACCTGCAACCTACGGCGCTCCAATTCACATCTGTAACCACTATCCCACACCACCACTATAGGAACTATGGAGAAATGTTGCATAAAGGGGATGTGTGTATGGGAACCCCTAACACCCAGACGTGGCAGACAGCTGCCACTGTACAAGGATGTGAGCACAGGTGGGCCATGTACATAATCAGTAAAGCAAGAAATACGTGTGTCAGTGTGTTGAAGCAGCAGCAGAGACAAATTGTGTTGAACACATATATTTTATTGTTGCAAGTTATTGGACGTATCGTATATACTGTGAGTCATGATATGAAGCTAGTTGTTTCACAGGGAACAAACTAAAACCACATTGAGTACGCCAGCTACCCACATGTTGTGTACAAATCCCTGGCCCCACCACAGATGATGAGCAGTACAGATAATATGCAGTAGGTGCATGTTGTGTACCATGCCTTAGCCCCCCACCCCCCACATGCTGCTGCATGCCCCAAATGCCTCTTTCACATATGTGCACATGTAGACATTAGGTAGGGCATGATGACAGCCCCATACACACCAGTCATGAAGGTGTAATCAAAACATATCTGCCTTCCAAAAACAGGTGGCACAAACCTCTAAAGGCATACGTATCAACATCTCAGCAACTGCACACACACACACACACATATATATCTACGTGACAAATGTTGCATAAGGCATCATATAGCACATTAAGTGCCACCTACGTCCAAAAAAGCACTGTACAAATGCTAAATGAGGATATGGCAACAGGTACAATAGGAATATGATCCCAGAAAGTAAAGGAAACTTAAACGATCACACATACAGAGATAGCACTATGCATACAGTCTGCTGCAATGGTTGTTGTGAATACAGTATGCATATACATACGACAAGGCACATGGAATTCATCCATGAAGGATGAACATGCACATCCACACTGCCACACTGCCAAATTAATGGTGCAATGTGAGTCACAGAATGTCAGGAGATAAAGAGGATTGTGCAGACATACAGTGCTATGTCTGTAAATCAATGTAGAGCGTTACATCTGTACACTACCCAAACACACAAACCTGTACATAGAGGTTGAAAGAAAGGTAAAACATGGCCCAGTAACCGGCACAGAAGCCACACTGTCACATGCCATGGTGTACCAACATATTCAGCCACATGCACATGCACCGTGTACATACAACAATGACACAGTGATGCCACACATGCACTGTAGCACATGTGGTGAGGGCAAATATGGAGCAAAGATGTTGGCCCACCTCAAAGTGGTGTGGTGGTAAATACCGTGTCATGTACAAGTGCAGGGTAGGCCCACAAATACCCGAGGACCTATACAATGTCACCCCTGTGCCACACGCATGGCTGTATGCTCATGGTGAACTAAACAGATGAGGATATCCTGCGGTGCAGGTCACACACATAGCCAACATACACCAACACAATGTCAGATGGATGTACAACACACAGCAAGTATGTCAGTCCCTGCTGCACACGTAGGGGCATGTACACAATGTCCATAGTGCAAATAGCCTCTGTGAACCAACATGTCCCGTGAAGACTGTCTGTGAATTTCTGAGCCTGCACACACAAGTGTGACATCCCAATCTGCCACAGTACACATAAGGTCATGTATGTCCCCTGCGATGAACACCACACCCAGCAGGAGCACGGTAGCAACATTGTATAGGAGAGGCCGCCTATGCTTAAAGTAGCAGTCCAACATCAATGTCCATCATAGGCATGTGTGCCACACGCAGAGGTCAGCCATCCTATGCCTCCAACTTCCAGGAATAGCTGCATGGTCCTGTTGTATTCTCAGACGCATGGGTGATGGTGCCTGCAGATCCATTGCAGTCGATGTGCAGTGTGTGTGCTCTGCCCTGTATCAGAAGAAGGAGAAACACTGTCCAGGTATGTTGCACAGAACATCAGGGGCATTGCAGGTAGGCAGACATCTTGATAAATTGGAAGACTGGGCATCAAAATGGCAGATGAAATTTAATGTGGACAAGTGCAAAGTTATGCACCTAGGGAAGAACAACCCAAACTATGGTTACAAGATGCAAGGTTCCACATTAGGAACCACCACGCAGGAAAAAGATTTAGGAGTCATTGTGGATAACATGTTAAAACCCTCGGCCCAGTGTGCAGCGGCGGCCAAGAGGGCAAATAGAATGCTAGGTATCATAAGGAAAGGAATGGAAACTAAAACAAAAGATATTATAATATCTCTATATCGTTCCATGGTGAGACCGCACCTTGACTATTGTGTGCAATTCTGGTTGCCGTATCTTAAAAAGGATATAGTGTTATTAGAAAAGGTTCAGAGAAGAGCCACCAAAATGGTAAAGGGGATGGAAGGATGGTGAGGGGTCAGCAGTAGGGAAGCGGGATGTAGGTGGCACCAGTTGCCTAGACGTGTGGATGTCACGATGGGGGATATGAACACATTGCTTCCATAACATACACTGATTAGCACCGACCATGGGTTACATGTTTTGGTACAGCACTGTATATGACTTGCAATAATATGTACATGCTCAGTGGTATTGGTATTGGCAGGAGTTAATGTTTGGGAGGGAAGGTACAGAGTACACACACAGTTACCGCATCATTAACTCAGTGAGGTAACGTACACCTTGGTGCAAAAACAGATTGTGAGCCAGTGAGGTGATTTGACAGTCGATGTATGATGGTCATGGTGAGGCTGGCAGGTGATGAGCCAGGCAGCGGGGTGTTGGTTGGTTCGAGGCAGACACAGCTGATTCAAGGGGATAACAGCAAGGGGTAGGTTATAGTTAGCAGAACGGGTAGTGACTGAGGGGTGCATTCACGTTTTATTTATGTGTTCAGGGTGAGTGGGGATATATAGCTCATGTTATCTGGAATGACAATGCATGTCTTAGCTACATGATGCGTATGTGTGGGGGAGGTGAGGGAGGGGTCAAAGACAGCCCCTACATTGCGTATCTACGTGGGGCAATGTGTCGCAACACAGATACTTAATATGGGGGCAGGGTTTCTGGAGAGAAATTAGATGTTGGGTCGTGGCCAGGTTCAGTTTCAGACTGCGTGGAGACATCAAGCCAGCATTGTAAGACACACAAACATAGCTCAGGGTCTGGCTTGGCAGGCACTGTTCAGGGATGGTGGGATATATTTTGCATTCATCAGCATACAGTTGGAGGTGAACGGCAAGGGATCAGGTAGGCCCAACAGGGCAGTTGGGATAGAAATCTGGAACACGCAGACACAGGACATATCTCTGTATTCCAGCATATGGGTGCAGGCCCGCAGGGGAGGTGGGACCATCACAACACACACTGGAGGTGTGACGGGTGAGATATGAGGTGCAGGTGTTTAGTACGGAGGCAGTATGGACATGCGAGGACTGTATATCAGGGTGACAGGTTTGACAACAGTGTCTGAGGCAGCAGAGAGGTGGTGACATGGGCCATATGGAGTCCAGGCCCTTTACTTTTAAGAATAACACGTCTTTGGGGGCTTTGGCCGGGGCTATTCTGTACAGTGTAATGGACAGACGCCAGACTGAGATGGGTTTTAGATGCATGAGGGGTGATGATGTGATGGTGCTGTGTGTGTTACACAGCTCAAACATGACATATGTATGTTTCTGGTGTGTTTATCCATCAACAGGATATGTTGTGTGACCTCCCTGGTGCTGTGGTGCAATGGCAGCTGTCTGTACGCCACTCCACATGCAGGAGAATGGGGTAGATGGACATACGGGTAAATGGTGTGTGGGGACAATCTGCCACAGATCATGTCTGGGGTCATCTGTCCAATGTACATATGTTGTGGTTCACCTCTTTGGTCGGCAACCCCATACCCCATATGTTACTGTTATCACACACAGGCACATGTGTTCCTGCCCAGCTCATCTGCTCCAGCACTGTTTCATGAACACATCCAAGAGAGCTGCATGTGTCCACATGTCCTAGGTGTTGTGGTGGTGGACCGCATGTACACACGTCCGGGACATTGTAACATCAACCAAATGCTGTGTAGCATTGGTTTGGTCATGTTTATATCCGCTGATCTCATATTGTACACAGACATAAGAACATAAGAACATAAGATATGCCATACTGGGTCAGACCAAGGTCCATCAAGCCCAGTATCCTGTTTCCAACAGTGGCCAATCTAGGTCATACGTACCTAGCAGTTTCCCCAAAAGACACAGGTTCCGCAATGCTTGTATTGGGTCAAGCATTGATATCCTGGGTCCCTTCTTAATAATGGTTTATGGACCTTTCCTCCAGGAACTTGTCCAAACCTTTTTTAAACCCAGCTACACTAACAGCCTTTACTACATCCTCCGGTAACAAATTCCAGAATTTGATTACACGTTGAGTGAAAAAATATTTTCTTTCATTGCATGTCCCTTGGTCTTTCTATATTCTGATAACGTAAACAATCGATCTACATTTATCTGTTCCACTCCGTTCATTAATTTATAGACTTCTATCATATCTCCCCTCAGCCGTCTCTTTTCCAGGTTAAAGAGCCCCAACCTTTTTAGCCTTTCTTCATAGGAGTATCCTTCCATCCCCTTTACCATTTTGGTGGCTCTTCTCTGAACCTTTTCTAAAATCGCTATATCCTTTTTAAGATACGGCGACCAGAATTGCACACTATATTCAAGGTGCGGTCTCACCATGGAACGATATAGAGGCATTATAATATCTTTTGTTTTATTTTCCATTCCTTTCCTTATCATACCTAGCATTCTATTTGCTCTCTTGGCCGCTGCTGCACACTGGGCCGAGGGTTTTAACATGGTATCCACAATGACGCCTAAATCTTTTTCCTGGGTGGTGGTTCCTAATGTGGAACCTTGCATCGTGTAACCATAGTTTGGGTTGTTCTTCCCTAGGTGCATAACCTTGCACTTGTGTAAAGCATGGGGACAAGGTTGGCAGGAGCCCTAGCTGGGACTTGAACTTGTGATCTTCTGCCCCTGAACACACTGGCTGTGTGTACTGCACCAAACTGTTGCCACAGGGGCAGACCATTCCCTGGGGATACCATGACTGTTCGTCAGACAGACCTTGTCTGTTGCAGTGCACTGCACCCACCTAAACAGGGCTTGGCTGTGGTCTGCTGTTGGCAGATGCCACTGCCTCCTCTGCCACCAGCACCCCTCCGCCACCATACTGACATGCCCTTATGCCATTGGTGCTGGTGGTGCATAGTCCCAGGCCATCAAGTGTGCCGGTAGGCAGCTGCCTATGGTGTGGGTTCTTGGGTAGGGGTGCCTACATGGACATGCACGCTTCCCCCTGGCACCGCCTGCCAATGTTTTGTGCCCTGGGGGTACCTGCTGGGTAATATCCCCTGTGACACTGTGGGACACACACTCATGCCCATGTTGGTCCCTCATCAGTTGCTGTCTTGCTGCTTTACAGTTTTGGCATTCCTATGTGCCACCTAGGCATCTGCCTAGTCCGCACTGTGCCCCAGCTGGACCACAGCATGTGTCGCCTGCAGCCCCCTGTATCCCATTTACAGCATCAGTACGGTTGCCCTTTCCTACATGCCCACTCTGCTGTTGCTGCACATGTGCACGCCCTAACAAACCTGCCCAATATAAACGACAAAAACCCTGATCACTGCTATTTCAATGTGGGATCATTCACTTTGTAGGGGGACAGAGCTTAGACCCTTCCAAACATGATATCTTCCTTTTTATGCTTTGTCAGTAGTGTTGCTTTATGTTTATCATTAATATCCCTATTGGCCAGCTTGGTTATTGGGATTTCAGATGTGGTTCTGGTCATTTTATATGTTTATTTGCCTTCTGGGTTTCCCTGGCTTTGCTGTACATTGCTTACTGAAATGGTTTCTCTCTCCTGCAAATGTGCCTCTAACGCGAGGGTTTCACTGGCGTTAGTGTTCAGACCCGGATTTCACAGCGTTAGTGTGCCTGGAGCCTCTCCCCGCCCACTCTATGCCTATTGACCCCTATCTACGCCCTCTGGGAGGGCTTATTCCACCCTTCAGAGCCGTATTTCACAGCATTAGTGTGCCTTAACGCCGCTGCCGACGTTATCGTGCGATAACATTACATATCACGCGATAACATTACATATCACGAGATAACTTCACTGCTGCTACGTTAAGATGGTTTAGTGAACATACCCCTTAGACTTATAAGTAAAACCAAATAATTCTTTACAACTAGAAAGTCAGCCAGAAAAGTTCATAGTTTAGTTCTTATAAACTGTAATCTTTATAATAATCAGATTCTAGCATACAGATATAGAAATGTAGGTGTAGGGCCGATATTCAGCAGAGGCAGCTGGCATGATTGCAGCAGCTAGCCATTGCTGTTGAATGCTAAACCTGGATATTCAATGCCAGCCAGCGGCATTGAATATCTGGGTCTGCTGGCTAAGTAGGAAGCTAACCAGGCAGTAGCGATATTCAGCCACTGCCTGGTTAGCTTTGGCAGTGAAAGTTAGGATTGCCTTTAATGTGTCTAACTTTCACCGCTGCGGGTTAACCGCTGCTGAGCGATAATTTTTGCTTCAATTACCCCTAGTACCACCCACAGAATTCCATAATGCTAACCAATTAGCATTGCAGCATGTTAGTGTCACTGAATATCCTACTTAGCGACATTTACACGGTTTGCAGGGCTGTAAACCATGCAAATACCTTTGAATATCAGGCCCTAAAATATTGACATTCCCTAGATCTCAGGTAAGGTTCTACTAATTTTCTTGCAAATGCTTTCTCATTGGCAATACCAACTGCTTGTTGTAGATCAATAAATTTCAGGGGATGGAGAATTCAGATGTTGACACTCGTGTCTGCTTGCATCATGGCAATCATGGTAACTACTCCAAAATTCAATAGAGTCATATCACTTCTTATACCTGTGCAGCTGCATGGCTCTGACACATCGCTTGCAATCTGCACAAAGTTTCTGTAACTTTCCACTTCGAATATGTTATGACTTTGCAAGATGTGTCTCCAAATGCTTTGGAACAGGAATTGTCAATGGTTTTGTTTTGCAACAGTCAGCATTTTACAGTTTCCATCTTTGTTCAGTAGCAATTAACATAAATTGTGGCCTATATATACCTGGAGCCTGAGATATCAACATAAGAGCATTACAAAAGCCATTCTGAGTCAGACCAAGTCCATCAAACCCAGTATTCTGTATATGACAGTGGCCAGTCCCGGTCACAAGTACCCAGCAATACCAAAAAGTAGATCTATTTCTCATAGCTCATATTGTATCCCGTGCTAAGCAACGGTTCTCCTAAATCTAGCTATATAATAATTTTTACGGACTTTGCCTCCAGGAACATATACAAACCTCTTTTGAGCCCTGCTGTGTTAATCACCTTGGGGTATGTTTTCTAAACAGTGTTAATGTCGCAGCGATGACGTTATCGTGTGATAAGTGACGTTATCGCGTGATAAACATTACCGCGTGCTAACATCACGTATCGCGCGATAACGTCTCCGGCAGCGTTAAGGCACACAGAGGGTGGAGTAAATGGTTCCAGAGGGCGGAGATAAGGGGTCAATGGGCGGAGAGTGGGTGGGGAGAGGCTCCAGGCACACTAACACTGTGAAATCAAGGTCTGAAAATTAACGCCAGTGAAAACCTCGCATTAGAGGCACATTTGCAGGAGAGAGAAACCATTTCAGTCAGCAATGTACAGCAAAGGCAGGGAGACCAAGCACAATGATAGTAGTGATACATGTGCAGCAACAGCACAGTGCCCAAGTATGAAAGGGCACTATGGTGAGGCTGGAGATGGGGCACAGGGGGCTGCAGGAGGGATATGCAGTGGGGCAGCTGGGGCACACGGTGGACTAGGCAGATGCCTAGGTGACACATAGGAATGTAGAAACGGAAAACCAGCAAGACAGCAACTGAACAAGGGCAAATATGTCCACGAGTGTGTGTCCCACAGGGTCCCAGGGGACAGTATCTAGCAAATACCCCAAAGGGCAAATAACATTGGCAGGTGGTGCTGGGGGGAAGCGAGATGTCTATGCAGGCACCCCTACCCCATATCATGCACCATAGGCAGCCGCCTACCATACACTGGATGGCCTGGGACTGCGCACCACAACTGGCACAAGGGCAGGTGGCATGGTAGCGGAGGGGTGCTTGGTGGTGGAGGGGGCAGTGGCATCTGCCCACAGCAGACCAAGGCCAAGTCCTGTTTAGGTGGGTGCCATGCACTGCAACAGACAAAGTCTGCTAATGAACAGTCATGGTATCCCCAGGGAATGATCAGCCTCTGTGACAACAGTTTGGTGCAGTACACACAGCCAGTATATCCAGGGGCAGAAGGTCACAGGTTCAAGTCCCAGCTGTGGCTCCTGCAGACCATGTCCCTATATTTTACCCAGTACTAAACCATGGTAATAAAGACGGAACCTTTATTGCAGATAAAATAAACACGCTATAAACGCCTATATTTTACCCTACAGAGCACATAGACCATAAACATGTGCAATCCCTAGAGCAGAGTTTCCCAACTGCAGTCCTGGAAGGCCAAACACCATTCAGGTTTCATGCTGTCCCTAATAAATATGCCTGTGACGCATTTGTATGCACTGCCCCCATTGTATGTAAATGTATCCATGCATATTCATTAGGGACAACGTGAAAACCTGAACAGTGTTTGGCCCACCAGGACTGGATTTGGGAATCTCTGCCCTTGAGCAGTGGCCAACAGAGGCACAAACACCCACACCCACAGGCTCCACTATCCAACGGCTCATGGAGAGTCAGGCTGTTGGGCCCTGCGCGGAGCAGCATTTACCAATTGTCACAAGCACAATGCCCGAAGCGACTTGCCTCTAGTGGTCGAGGGGCGTGGTGGTTGAGGATTCCTTCTTCTATCAGCTCCTAGCAGCCTATTTCTTCGTGTTGGCTTCTGGGAAGTGTAGTACTGCTAAAATATGTTGGTGCCTTAAGTAGAAGGTTTGTAGTTGAGGTAACCGAGGGTAAGGCTTGTAACAGAAAGTTTATTTCCATAACACAAAACACAGCAGGTTCAAGGTATCATTTATAGGATTATAACTGTAGGATTTGCTTAAGGTACAGCAAATAATGGCAAACAAACCAAAAGAACTCAGAAATGGCTTTTTAAAGTCCTCTTACTTGCAGAAGCAATTGCCTTCAGAAACTAGGCTACCACTTTCCTTTTTAGTCCTTGTTAATCAAAGCATAAAGAAAAAATTCAGGCTTAATTCTTCTACAGCAGTTTGGTTTCTGCCAGCCTCAAAAACCTCTCTAGGCTGCATTTCTACGTGAAACCAAACTTAGAACAAAACAAACATTCCAAGCTGTTATCAAAACTCTTAGCAGGCTTTTCATATAGGAGAAGAGCAAGAAAAAACTCTTATAGCAGCTAACTTGGCTTTTCTTGCCGTTGTACAGTTCAAACACAGGTGACAAACCAGCATGAATCAGAGCTTCCTGATCAGGCTTACGTTGCAGTAAATTTTCCTTTTAAAACAGACAGGAATTTACCTCCACACTGCTTGTGCCATATGGTTAACTTCCAAGGAGAATTACTTCTTTCAGGGCTAGCTTTTCCTCAAGACCTCCTGTCTAGAGCTTGGCATAGAGAGCAATCCATAAAGCAATCTTCTTCCCCCAACTCTGACACTGGTTCTCCCAACTGCATGGGCTCTGATTAACTGACCTGGTCAGACTGCTCAGCTGACAACCTCTCTGGTGGTCTGAAAGCTTCTCCACTTCCTGGTCCCCACCTCTGTTGCCAACCTGTTGCAGGGAATTCAGCTCTCTCAGCTCTGGGTAGCTTAGCTCTTCTCCAAGAATCCACTCCTTCTGTCTGCTTCTGTCTCAGCTGCTCTCCCGTATCTCTCGTATCTCTCTTTCTCGTCTCTCCTTCTCTGCATAATCTAACTCAGGCTTATACCTCCAGGGTCTTAACCCCACCTCTTTCTTTCCCAGGTGTTGGTAATCCCCCTGCCTCCTGATATTAGAATAATCAGTGCACTTGTTAAAGTAAGGACTTTGGTCCTCGTGCTTGCAATCCCTCTTTCTTACTTTATCAGTCATTGGCTGAAACCTGTTCCAGCTGGGGTTTTTCTGTCTTTGAAACCTGGCTGTGGCTTTCTCTCCCTGCACTCCTAGAAGGGGACCCTTAACTAGGGTGAATTCACTATGCTTCTCACCCCCCCCCCCCACACTCTCAGGATAGCTGACTTTGCCACACAATACTAGCACCTGCATACCTTAGCAATGCCGTCCTAAAATTGGAAACACATTCCACATATATCAAAAGGTTGCTATGATTAATGTCAGATAAAAAATCCTAACTTAAACACAATTTGTTGACAGAGATTCATCATTGTGACCTTTCTGATATCTGTGGAGTGTGTTTCAGTTTTTGTTTCTGATAGTGTTTACCACCCCGGGGAGTGACCCTAACAGTATTGAGTACCATAGCAATGCCCGCACTGTGCCCAGGACTGGTGTGGCGGCCAGTGCACAATGCTAAAATAGGTGTGGGAGTGTGTGTATGTCTATCCAGGGTTTTGTGGCTGCCTACACCTTACTGAGCCCACAATGCTTGCACTGTTTCCGGTGTTAGCCTGCCAATTTGCATAATGAGGAGCAAGGTACTGTGGGTATGGCCCAGACAGGGCGGCCTGGGCAGGATGCATCTGCACAGGGTATAGGGCAATGGCTGGGACATTGTAGTGCCCAACCACCACCTGCACGGACAGGGTGGCCACAGTATGTCATGCTGGGGGGGGGGGGGTCACTCTCACCCTGACTGTGCAGATGCATCCTATGCCCTGTGCAGATGGCATGGCTAGGTTCCCCCATAGTGCTATACAGTATTTTTCTCAAATGATATCTTTGAGTTTTCTTTTCTGAGGCCCAATCACTGACATACCTGCTTGGTGTGTGTGCTCACATCCCATTTTTGGGTGCACACGGTTTCTCCAGGAACATGCACTATGTACTAGCTAGCAGACTGTCTGCAGTTAGCATATGTATGGCTAGAACACCTTGCAGGGTTCAGTGGGTGGAGACTGACTATGCCCTCTGCTGGTGAATGTCAGATAGGGGTGGGGGCAGCTGAGCTTTTCCAGGCCTACTGCCTGTCTACCAGTGCCCTATGTGATGCATACAGATTGGCATTGATTGCCCTGTAGGGTGCCTATTCGCCAGCAGGACTGGGGTTGATGGTCCCCTCTACTGCCACCATTGCAGAGATGTAGAATGTGGATCTGTTGGTGGGAGATCCTGTTCCCCACCCTGACACACAGAGGGTGGGTTGGGTGATGCTACATAATCTGCTTTTGGGTCCAAACACCACCCTTCTCTTATAACATGTGACCATAACAACCACACAGGATATGTACTATTCTAGGCACATCATAGTCCACAAGAGCTAAGCATGATTGGGAAATACAGATGAGCACAGGTGTATCTTAGGTATGTCTGCAAAAACTACCTATCATACACTACCACTGATGTGGGCCTGCAGCACAGCCTATCTCAGCCAAGCGCCCCACCTCACCTTCAGGGGCAGGAACCGCACAATGTCACGGTCTGTAGCTACTCTGTGCCAGTAACACACATGGTCAGTTCCCCCTACCAGGCTGGGGTGCTATAGAGGCGCATACCCCATCTTGTGAGCAGATGTAGGCTGCTGATCTGCATGTGCAGTGCATCATGGGTACGGGTGGGTTTACCCTATCCTGGTAACCACAGCAGACAGTTTGTGTGGTGACCTGCAGTCTTTCTGTAGCCAGCCAGCAGCCTGTTAGACACTATAGAGATGTAGCCCACTGGTTACTTCAGTGACTATGAAGGCAGAGCTTATGTCTTTGATCCCCCTGTGGTGTTATTTAATAAGGTTGTCTGAGGCTTTTTCTTTTAATTTAAATCAGTACTGCCAGAAGAAACACCCTCACAGTGCTGTAGCCTAAGGTGCCTCATAAGGTGCCCTATAGGGCACATTATAAGGTGCCTTGGCAGACAGAGCACTTTATAATGTGCCCTATGGAGTGCCTTATAGGGCGTCTTATGCGGCACCTTAGGTTACGGCACTGTGAGGGTGTTTTTGCTGGCAGCACTGATTTAAATTAAAAAGAAATGCTTCAGACAGCCTTCTTACATAACACCACTGCAGGATCAAACCCATGACCTCTGCCTCAACAGTCATTGCAGTAACCTGTGGGCTACATCTTGTTAGCTTCTAACATTGCACTGGCATGAACTTAGGGTTAACGTGCGTTAACGTGCCACGGCTCCCACTATCACACGATACCGATTCCTTGCAACCTTCCCTCGGGACGGCCCACTACCTTATATGGCATTCTTCACATTAACACTGCAACTAGCACCGGTAACATTAAGACAATTTAGTAAACATACCCCCTTGTCTACATCCTCTGGCAACAGATTCCACAACTTAATTATGCGCTGCATGAAAAATTACTTTGTATGATTTGTTTTCAATCTGCTGGTTGCTAGCTACATTGAGTGTCATCTTGTTTTAGTTCTTGAATGGTGAAACAACCATTCCCTTACTAACTGTTCCAGCCCACTCATGATTTTATAAACATGTGTCCAGTGGTGTTCGCAGCCCCCCATCACCCGGGTGAGTGCTCCCCCCTGCAAGGTGCAGCTCTGCATGCCACGATGCACTCCCAACCCCCAACTGGTCCCACATAGGCAGCACGACAAACTTACGTTTAAGCTGGTTTGTCATGCTGCCGCCTGCTCCAGTGGCCAGGGGTTCTTCTCTCCTGGTTGAAGTCTTGCGATTCACAAGACTTTGGCTAGGAGAGAAAAGTGCCTGGCCCCTGGAACACAAGCCACCATGGTAAACCAGCTTATTCATAAGTTTGACGTGCTGCCTCCATGGGCCCGGCAGGGGTGCATCCATTGCCTCATCCTTGGTACCCCACTGTATGTGTCATATTCCATCTCATTAGTTTAACTGAAAGGGAAGTCATCAAGTGGTACCAGTTGAAGAGAGGAACAATCAGTTAAACTAATGAGCGATAATCATCAGGAGTAGTAAGGGAAGTCATATTCCATCTCAGTCATCTTTTTGTGGCAGTCAGCTTGGTTTTCTGTATTGAACTACATGTAATATTTATAATTTCTAAGGGTTTGGATACATAGAGGTCACACATAGAAACATAGAAACTGATGGCAGAACCATAGAAAATGCTGGCCTGTCTACTCTGCCCTTCCATATCCACAACAATAGTCCCCTTTTATCCTTTAGAGATCTGCAGGTCTTGAATTCAGATCTGCTTTTTTGAATTCAGATACTGTCTTCGTCTCCACTACCTCCACAGGGAGATTAATCCATGCATCTACCACTCTTTCCATAAAGAAATATTTCCACATATTACTCCTGAGTCTATCCCCTTTCACTCTCATCCTATGTCCCCTCATAGCAGAGCTTGCTTTTAATCAAAATAACTTCTCCTCTGGTACATTTATGCCATGGAGGTACTTAAACGTCTCTATCATATCTCCTCCATTATGCCTTTCCTCTAACATATACATATTAAGATCTTTTAATCTGTCCCCATATGCTTTATAATGAAGACTTCTAACCATTTTAGTAGCCATCCTCTGCACTGACTCCATCCTGCTTATATCCTTTTGAAGATGTGGTCTCCAGAACTGCATGCAATACTCCAAATGTGGTTGCACCAGAGACTTGTACAGAAGCACTATCATCTCCTTTTTTCTGCTGGCAATTCCTCTCCCTATGCACCCAAGCATCCTTCTGGCTTTTGTCATCACCTTTTCTACCTGTTTAGCCATTTTAAGATCATCAAAAACAATCATGCCCAGGTCCTGCTCTTCTTTCATGGACAGAATACTTCGCCTCCTGCAGTGTAACTCTCCCTTGAAATTTTGCAGCCAAAATGCATGACCCTGCATTTTTTAGCATTAAATCTCTGCTACTAAATTCTAGACCATTCTTCAAGCTTAGCTAGATCCCTCCTGGGTGTCTACTTTATTGCAGATTTTGCTTTCATCCACAAAGAGGCAAACCTTACCTGACAGCCCTTCTGCAATATCACTAAGAAAGATGTTAAAGGGGGGGCGGAGCCCAATGTCCAGCGGGATGGTCGCATAACGCTGAGGCTCCCGAGAGGCCTACTCAGAATCCTGAATTAATACCGGACAAACTTGAATTTCTGCTCTGATCTTGCCGGGGCATATTGGTGAGATGGCAGGGACCAAACCTACGCGTCTGGAATTTGGATCTCCAGCGGCTTCTCACGGTAAACGCTCCAAAACTGAACCCCCGTCCCCGCAGAAGGGGCCGGCTTTCCGCGAGGACCCCGAAATGCAGCAGGAAATCCTCGCAGAAATTAGAGGGGTTAAGGACCTCGTGCAGTCAAACGGTGAAGCACTTCGAGCGCTGAGGGAAGATCTTGGTGTATTGCAAGGCAGGCTGGAGGGGCTCTCTTCGCGTCAGGACAAAATGGAGAGTATATTAGACTCCCATGCGGTCCGGCTGTCCAAACTCGACAAAGTTGAACGTCAGGTGCGGGCCTTGCAGAAAGAAGTGGAAGATGGCAATAATAGAGCGCGCCGCAACAACCTACGACTCGTGGGCATACCGGAGGGAGCGGAATTGGGAGATATGAAGGAATTTTTAAGTAAAATCCTCCCTTCCCTGCTTCAAATCACCTTTACCAAAGAATTGGAGATTGATCGCGCTCATCGTGTTCCCACAAACATAACGCTCAACAGGAAGACCCCGCGGCCTATCATCTTTCGACTTTTGAGATATCAACATGTGGAACAAATTCTCAGTGCCTCCCGAGCAAAGGGCCATATGGAGTATGAGAGCCACAAGATCTCCTTCTATCCTGACTTGGCTAAACCCACGGTCGACCGCCGAAAGCGCTTTCTGGAATTTCGGCCGAGGCTTCAACAACTACAAGCACGCTATGGCCTGCTGTACCCGGCCAAGCTCCGAGTCACGCTTCACAATCAGACAAGAACATTTGAGGACCCTGCTCTACTAGCGGAGTTCTTGGACTCTAAAGAAGCCGACTTGATGCGCTGACTTCCAGCATATTTCGGCCAGTACTCTCACATCCGCTGTACCTGCCATAGTGGATTTACCACAGCACAGTGAAGAGTCTGTCGAGGGCGGTTTGTTGCCTTATTTTGAAGATATATGGGACCTGACTCCATCTGCCCATAGCAGCCTCGACGAGTATCAGAGACAGTGTTTCTTATGGACTCTGGTGTTTCTTTTCTTTTATTATGTCAATATCTTCCTCTCTAGGGCCTCCTCCCGCAGACATCTGGTCGCCATATTCATTGGGGGTTTTGCTTCTTCTCTAGGTTACTTTGGTACATATTTTTCAGTATGGGTGTATTGGCTAGCATACTTGGTGTTTATGTCATTATTGTACAGATTCTGATTATGATGTAAGTTTTCAAGAGCTCTTACCTAAAATGTCTATTATTGATTGATGGCACCATGTCAGATTTTCTCATTGAACGTACAAGGAATCAATAATCCGATAAACGGAGGAAACTCCTAAGCTTTCTAAGTCATGAAGCTGCGGACCTGATTTTCCTCCAAGAAACACATCTTAATTCGAAGGAAACTTTCCACCTCAATATTAACTCTTACATGGTGGCCACCTATTCCCCAGCCGTTTCTGGGAAGTGTGGGGTTGCCATATTGGATAGGAAATCTCGGTATGCTACTATTGTTGCGACCTGCTTAGATACAGCGGGTAGATGGCCCAGAGTTTACTTTAAGATAGGTAACTTTTAAGTTACATGTATATGCCTTCATGCTCCTAATGTGGATGACCCCGCCCTTTTGCTATTCTTGCTCAGGTTACGCAGGCCTTTGCTAATACTTCCTTGATATTGGGGGGGATTTCAATTCAGTTCTGGATCCCCTGATAGACAAATAGCCGCCTAGGACAAGTGGTCCCCCCAAGAGTCACATCACGCTTACCTCAGTGATCAACGATATTGCTCTAGTCGATCCATGGAGGTTACTACACCCCAATGAGCTTGACTTTACCTTCTTCTCTTCCCCTTACAAATCCCAGTTTCGCATAGACTCCTTTCTAATCTCAATACTGTTAGTTCCTCAGGTGGACGCTGTAAAGATTCACTCTCAGCATATTTCAGTATATGCTGCTGTTTCTTTTCAATACCACACTACTGCACTTCATGGGAATCCGGGGGCCTGGTTCTCTGATAGAGCCCTATCAATTCAGCCAGAGTTCTGGTTAGAAATTCGAGCAGCCACACATGATTACTTCCAGGCCCTGGTACTCCAGGGAGATCTGGACACCTCAACAGCTCTTCCCTGCAGCTCGTTGGAAAACCTTTCCTGATTTATATAGGGAATTTGCGCTACTAGCGCAACCTTACTCTCAATCGATGTAGCTTCCATGCTGCCTCAAAAGTGTTCCAATCATGCCGCCTTCTATCTTTATTAAGGATGGGCTAATAGAACTATTTCACTCTATTAGTTGTACACATGGGATAGCCTCTAACCTTTACAAACTATTATGTCAGGGTACAGATACTGCCACTTGTAGCGTGCAACAAGCCTGGGATCGCTAACTGTAAATCACTTTAATCCCTGTGCGTTGGAGCGTTTCCTGGAGCAAATTAGTGCGGGTCTCCCGCTTTGCCTCAGTTACCCTAACTTAACTCTCGTCTTTTGCACATAGCTGTTCTTATATTCCAGGAAAATAACCAAATGAACACAATTGCTAGGGACCAGTGTAGGTCTTGCCATACTGATGTGGGAACCCTTACTCATGCTCATTATGAATGTTCTTAATTACAGGTTTCTGGGGGCGGGTCTGGGGTCGTATTTCACTTATCTTACACCTTCATGAGCCTCTTTCTTGGAAAACTGTGGGACTCCGCTTAGTGGCGGAGGTCCCCTCTCTTCCTAAGAGGGGTTGCTCTTTCCTGATGTCATGCCGGGTATAGCCATATGTTTAATCCCGAGGACTTGGAAGGATAGCTCTCGATTTACCGACAATGAATAGTGAACCTTGTCTGCTTATAAAGCATATATGAGCAGATATTTCGGAGAGCTATTTTCCATGCCCAATTCATTATCGCTTGTCTAAATGGCAGATACTCAATGATCATGTATAATCTGTTTATTGCTTGCCATGTCTGTTTAATGTACAATCATCATGTTTCAGATCGCCATTAGGTTTTGTAACTCAATAATGTCAGTATACGCCCGCTTTGAGAAGGATTCAGTTTTCTAGAGAAGAAGCAGGGGGGAGGGGGGTGGCAGGGGTTTACTTTGGTGTATGTATCACATTCCATGTATGTATTGTCTTTTAGTTGTATGTCTTCCTTCCTTTGTTGTTTGTAAAATGAAAATAAAGCATTTAAAAAAAAAAAGAAAGATGTTAAAAAGAATCGGACCAAGGACAGATCCCTGCAGCACACCACTGGTAACCTCCTTCTCCTCAGAATAAACTCCCTTTACCTGTACCCTTTGTCACCTCCTACTCAAGCAATTTCTAATCCAGTCACTTTAGGATCCATGCCTAGGGTGCTCAGTTTGTTTATAAGTCGCCTGTGTGGAACGGTGTCAAAGGATTGGCTGAAATCTAAGTACACCACATCTAGGGCTCTCTCCTTCCATCCAACTCTCTAGTCACCAAGTCAAAGAAATTAATCAGATTTGTCTGATAAGACCTGTCCTTGGAAAACCCATGCTGCCTCAGATCCTGCAATCCATTGCACTCTAGAAACCTCATTATTCTCTGTTTTAGTAGCATTTCTAATAATTTGCTCACCACAGAGGTTAGACTAACTGGCCTGAAGTTGTTAACCTCATCCTTACTTCTGATCTTATATATTGAAACCGCATGTGCCTTCCTCCAGTCCTCTGGGACCACTCTTGCCTCTAAAGAAGCACTGAAAAGTTCAGTCAGTCGAGCTGCTAGAACATCCCCAAGTTCCTTCAATATCCTGGGATGTATCCCATCCAGTCCCATTGCCTTGTCTACTTTTAGTTTTGTTAGTCCCTCACGAAAACAGCCTTCTGAAAACTGTTCAAGATCCCCATCACATCTGTTTCTCCTTGGAATGTTTTCTGAGGTCCTGCTCCAGGCCCTTCATCTGTGCATACAGAACACAAATACTTGTTAAGCAATTCCGCTTTATCCTCATCAGCTTCTACATATTTCTCCCTTTCACCCTTGAGTCTTTTGCCCTTCCTCCTCTCACTAACATATCTGAAAAATGGCTATTTCTTCTTCTTTTTGTCTATTTGCTTTCTTGACTACTTTGCTAGTTTCTTGAAGTTTTTCCAAATATAGATGCTTGTCTTCCTCTCTCTATGATCTCTTATATTTAACAGACGCCCTCTTTTTCATCACTTTTTCAGCTACTTCTTTTGAGAACTATAGCAGCCTCCTTTTGCTTTTACATTTATTTATATTTCTAACAAAAAGGTTTGTTCCCCTTAAAATATCCCCTTTCAGTTTTGCCCATTGCTTTTCTACATGCCCTAGACGTTCCCATCTCACTAATAACTCCTTGAGGTATTGTCCTATCTTGACAAAATTAGTTTTCCTAAAGTCTAAGACCCTCACTTTTGGATGGCTTTTATCAGCCCTAGTCCTAATATTGACACTATCTGGTGATCATTGGATGTGAGATGATCTCCCACTATGACATCAGAAATACTTTTCCCATTGTTGAGCACCAAGTCCAGTATGGCCCCTTCACGTGTGGGTTCTGTTACCAGTTTCGGAATAGTTCTCTTTGTAGAGAATCTAGGAACTTCCTACATCTAGATTACACGGCAGCAGGGATGTGTCAATCAACATCTGGCATATTGAAGTCACCTCTCAGTAGCACTTCTCCCTTCATGGCAATATTGTGTATGTCTTCTATTAAATCCCTGTCCACTTCTTCTCCCTTTGAGGGAGATCTGTATATCACTCCAATGCAAATGGATTTCCATTTCCCTCTTTCTAGTTTAATCCACTGTGCCTCCTCACTCCCTTTTAAGTACTGTAATTCTCTAGCTTTAACAATATTTTTAACATATAGAGCCACTCCTCCGCCCCTTCTTTCTACCCTGTCCTTCCTGAATAAAGTATAGCCTGGTATAATTTCATCCCAGTCATGGTTGTCTGTGAACCATGGCTCCATAACAGCCACTAAGTCCAAGTCAGCCTCTTCCATTAAAGCCTTAACATCTGGGATCTCATTTTCCATGCCACAGGCATTTATATACATCACTTTACAGATGTTGCCCCTTTTACCCATTTCTACAGAGGTATTTAATTTTTCACTTACCTAGGGCTTTAATTTAGCTGGGTTTTTTCTTTGCCCATCCCCAATGAATCTAGTTTAAAGGTCTCTTTAGTAGTAGCCAGTCTGCTGCGGAAAACACTTTGACCCTTTTTGGACAGATGGACTCCATCTCTGCTCTGTAGGCCTTGGAAAATCATCCCATGATCGAGGAAACTAAAACGCTCTCAATGATACCATCCACACAGTCATGCATTGCTCTCTAAGATGCGAGCCTCTCTGCCTTGGCCTTTACCTTCAACAGTGAGGAATGAAGATAACATCACCTGTGCACCTATCTGCTTTACCCTCTGTTCCAGAGCCATGAAGTGACTTTTGATATGCTCAGAGGGATACCTGGCAGTATCATTTGTACCAACATGGATAAGCAGCATTGAATAACAGTCAGCACTCTTGAAGAGTCTCTGCAAACGTTCGGTAACATGTCGGATTTTGGCATACCTCTCTGGACATCAAGTCTGGTTGGCAAACTGATGCCTCAGTACCCCTCAGGAAAGAGTCACCAACCACCACTACCCTTCTCTTCCTGATGGTTAGTGATTCTGTAACTTTGGGATCCTTGAGCTTTGGTACTTCCCTTTCCTGGGATGCTTTCACCTCCTCCACTTCTAGGGTTGCATACTGATTCTTCAGTTCAAGGACTGGAGGAGTTGGATTGTTGATTCTGCAGGCCTTGGTGACTCTTGTCCAACTCTCTTCACTCTGTAGCAACCCACCTTTGCCTCTGTTGGAGAGCTTGGATTTTTCAAGCAGCACCTCATCAATGTACTTTTCACTGTCTTAAATGCTTCTCAGACTCACCACCTCTTTTCTCAGTCTTCTTCTTGTTCCATGAGGGCTTCAGCTTGCAGGCATCCTGCACATGGAATCAGTCCTTCAACTGGCATCAGACTCTCTGTCTGGATAGAGACAGAGGCTGTAATGGGTGAACAGTTTTGGCAAGATGTTTTTCACAGCCATCATTCAGATGGTGGAGCTTTTGTAGCTGTTAAAGTAAACAAGCAAGACCTACCAAAATCCCTAACTTTTTCTCAGCTGTCCTTTCAGAGAAAAAGCAGTTAACCTTTTATGTGTATTCTAACAGTGCTATTCCATGTCATTGTGTGTAGCCCCACTTCCTTGCAAGACAGTTAATACTTTACATTAGTAAATATTGATATTAGGGGGTATGTTTACTAAACCACGTTAACGTAGCAGATACTACGTTAACGCACGTTAGGTAATGCTAACACATGTAAACATCATGTTAATACATGTTAATGTTACATAACACGCATTAGCGTTCCTGGCTGCGGTAAGTCCCACAGAGGGTGGAGAGAGGGCGGAGAGAAGGGGTCAATGGGCAGGGAGAGGCCCCCTTCCACACTAACGCGGGAACTGAAGGGCTGAATCTTACCTCGACTGAAAACCTGGTGTTAGCACACATTTGCAAGAGAGAGAAACCATTTCAGTGTCAGCAATGTACAGCATAGGCAGGGAGCCCAAGATATGTGATAGTAGTGCTCCATTTGCAGCAACAGCATAGTGCCCAAGTATGAAAGGCCACTATGGTGATGGTGCAAATGGGGCATAGGGGGCTGCAGGCGGGACATGTAGTGGGGGCATCTGGGGCACAGGGTTGACTAGGCAGATGCCTAGGTGACACATAGGAATGTAGAAACGGAAAACCAGCAAGACAGCAACTGACCAAGGGCAAACATGTCCACGAGTGTGTGTCCCACAGTGTCCCAAGGGACAGTATCCAGCAAGTACCCCAAAGGGCACATAACATTGGCAGGCGGTGCCGGGGGGAAGTGTGGATGTCTATGCAGGCACCACTACCCCATATCACGCACCATAGGCAGCTGCCTACCAGCACACTGGATGGTCTGGGACTGTGCACCACCAGCACCACCAGCACCACCGCCACAAGGGCATGTCAGCATGGTGGCGGAGGGGTGCTGGTGGTGAGGGGGCAGTGGAATCTGCCCACAGCAGACCAAGGCCAAGCCCTGTTTAGGTGGGTGCCGTGCACTGCAACAGACAAGGTCTATCTGACGAACAGTCATGGTATCCCCAGGGAATGGTCTGCCTCTGTGACAACAGTTTGGTGCAGTACACACAGCCAGTACATTCAAGGGCAGAAGGTCACAGGTTCAAGTCCCAGCTGTGGCTCCTGCAGACCATGTCACTATATTTTACCAAGTACTAAACCATGGTAATAAAGACAGAACCTTTATTGCAGATAAAATAAACACGCCATAAATGCCTATATTTTTCCCTACAGAGCACATAGACCATAAACATGTGCAATCTCTAGAGCAGAGTTTCCCAACTGCAGTCCTGGAGAGTCAAACACCATTCAGGTTTCATGCTGTCCCTAATAAATATGCCGGTGATGCATTTGTTTGGACAAGTTCCCAGAGGATAGGTCTATAAACCATTATTAAAGGGGATCTGGGAAATCCACTGCTTGCTCCACTACAAGCATTGTGGAACCTGTGTCCTTTGAAGAAACTGCTAGATACTTGTGACCTAGATTGGCCACTGTTGGAAACAGGATACTGGCCTTGATGGACCTTGGTCTGACCCAGTATGGCATATCTTATGCTCTTATGTTCTTACATCATCTACTAGATTCCATTTATTAAGTGCCCCCCAGGATGACGTTTCATAAGCTAAAAAATGCGTGTACCCAGTTATCTTAGGAGTACCTGAGTACTGATGGCATTTGGAATGATCACATGCTCTTGGCACTCCAATGGCCAAATCTTTTGGGATAAGCACTCCACAGAATATCATAATGTCCAAACTTTTCATCCTCCTTTTCTTGATGTCTCAGTAGGTGTTAGGTAGCCTTGAAAGATTTCAGGGTGACTTTCATTACTGTTGATGTGGGGTTTAGAGATGGATGGGTCTTGTTATGCGATTTTTTAAAGTGCATTTGTAATTTTTTTATAATTTGCTTTGGTATTATTTGTAGAATTTTTATTGTAATTTGCTGTATGTATATTTAGTGTTCAATATTCAGCGTAACAGCTAGCCATTGTAAAGCAGCTAGTCATCACCACTGAACCTAAGATATTCTATTCCAAGGCCACATCGGCCAGCGACATTGAATATTCGGGTTGGCTGGATAGCAGAGGAGCTAACCAGGTATGGTCAATATTCAGTCACTGTGTGGTTAGTTTCAGTGGCAAATGTTAGATCAGTCTTTGAGGTTCCTAACTTTCGCCACTTAGCAATAACCGGGCAGCAGCTCAATATTGCCGCTGCGTGGTTATTGCTTGGTGTTGCCTTCACTCCGTCTCTGGAATGACCGATGCTAGCTGGCTAGCTTCAGGGCATTCAATGACAGTACCCAGGGATATCCAGTGGCACTAACAGCTGTACATCCTGGTCATCGTGATTAACAAGATTAGAAGGTCTGCTAACTACTTTAATTACTTCCAGTATTGGGGCTTAATTTTAATATGCTAATCCTCTTTGTTCTGGCTTGATGAGTGAGTCGAACATAAGTGCCATACCAAATTTAATTTAGTTTAATTAAATGCCAATATTGTTGCTACTTTGCTTCTCTTCCAATACCTTGGGGTTGTCAAGCCAATATGGGTGCTATTTTACCCCTCACCATTGCTTTGGAGTCTTCATGACACTGCTTCATTAATTATTTATTTCACATCTTACAATCAGACTGCCTCAGAAGCTCTGTTTGGGACTGGTCAATAGCAGCTCCTTTTGATAGCCCAGAGAGCAGAACAGATTAATGAGTAGGTTGCATTCTGGTCTTTCTTTCAAATAGGAGGTCTTTATTCTTTTCATGTGATCTAATAGTGTGACAAAATCTTGCGGGCATACGGTATCTCTCAGTGGAGACACTTGGATAATCATTCATGCATCCTTTAAAGGGGCTAATTTTGCTAAAAAAAAACTATGACCCTGACCTAACCCTCTTGGTCCTTCCTTGACCCAAGCCTAGAGGATATGAGGTATTCATACCAATGATTACGCTACTTTACTCTTATGATGTTTCCCAGTGTTTTTAGCCTTCAGGCTCAGGAAAGAAAATGAAAGACTTCAGGTACTGATTCTGTGCTAAGACAGACTGCATTATAGCAGACCACTGGATGGAAGCTTCTATCCTTTGCAGCCAGTTCTCTGCTTTCTACCCACATTCCACAGGATCTTATCCAAGCTGTTTATGACTGGTTCTTGTTACCACAGTCCAGTCTCAGCATGAGGAATATGAATTACAGACCCTTTTCCACTGACTTGGACTTTCCAACCAATCTTGGTGCTGTGCTGGCATTCTTCAGGAATTTTGGGGCCTTCCAGTCAATCTTGATGCTGTGCTGGAACTCTCCAAATGTTTTGTGGCCTTCCAGTCAACAGTGTTGCTGCTTTGGTCTTCTTTAGATGTTTTGGGTTCTCCTGGCCAATGTTGCTGCTTCCCTTGCACTCTTTGCATTCCATAGGATGTTCATGCCACTCTTGATGTCATGGAATGCCGTTCCCTCAGTGGCAGATATCTACCTACAAGGTCTAAGCAAATGTGATTAACAATGGCAGGAAACCCCCACTATTAGAGTGCCAAGTAGCTTTCCCCATTGACTTCATTCTAAAGGAATGAAGGAAATTAAACAAATCATTCAGTATCCACAAAGTAACCAAATGGATGAATGATTAAAAATGAACCAGACAAAACATTTTTGGTTCCCTAATAGTTTCCAGGCTACTAAAGAGCATTGCCTACTCTCCCATGACTCTTTAATTTCCTAAGGAATGTCTCATGAGATTATTATCCACTTGCTTGTTTACACTTTCAAAAATATAGGACCCAATATTGAGTTAGGACAGCTAGGCACGAGTACAGCACCTAGATGTTGCCGCCATCCTCTAACCCCGGATATTCAATGCCGGGGTCATATGTGGCCCTGGCATTGAATATCTGGGGTCATCGCACATGCCCGGAAGCCGCAGAGGCTAAAGGGGTAGCGGTGATATTGCACTGCTGCCTGGTTAACTTATACGGGTAAAGACAGGCCAGATTTTGCAATTACTATCTTTTACCCGTGGAAGCTAACCTGGTAGCGGTGCAATGTCACCACTACCCAGCTAGCCTCTGTTGCCGCTCATGACAAGCCCCAGTGCTAAGCGGTTAGCATCAGGATGTGCAAGGGAGAAGATAAATCTCTAAAGAAGAAGATCTCTATAGGATAAAAGGAGACTATTGTAGTGGATATGGAAGGGCAGACTAGATAGGCAATGTGGTGTATTTCTGCCAGCATTTTCTATGTTTCTACATTTCTAAGATCGGGGATATTCAGCAGCACTAACCATGTTAGTGCCATTGAATATTCCACTGAGTGGCATTTACACGGTTTACAGGAATGTAAACCGTGTAAATGCCCTTCGAATATCAAGCCCATAATACAGTACATAGGTAAGATTTACCCTTGTTGAACCCATGCTGACTCACTACTATTAAAGGTTTGTTTATTTTATTTGGTCAGTGATTTTGCTTTTAGCATAACTTCAACCATATCACCTGGCACAGTCAGGTTCACCATAGTTTCCTGGATCACCCCTGGAGCCCTTTTAAAAAAATTGGCATTATATTGGCCATCCTCTAGTCTTCTGGTATCCTCAGTAACAGATTAGCAATTTCATACTTGAGCTTTTTCAGGATTCTGGGGCACCAAAAACAACATATAATTTCAGAAGTAAAACCAACAGCTCCATTATGTCCTAAATAAATGTGACCAACGTGACATACAGTACATTTAAAAACAATGATGATCATTGATTTGAATATATCAATATACTGTTATGTGCAAAACAAATTGTACATAACAGCATATTGATATTCAAATCAATGATACAATACTCATTATAGACATATGAATAGCACATAAATCTGGATTTAACACCATAATAAAATAAACATTCTTAATGCCAGATAGAAGCCAAATCTTCACCCTCCCCCAACTTGCAACAAAGTCAGGTTTTCAATCATTTTCTAAAAATCATACAGTTGGGTGCTAATCCAAGCTCCCTTGCAAGTTTATTTCACAGGATAGGAGCAGCTAAAGAGAAAGCTCTTAGCATGTTTTAGGACCTTCATGACAGATGGAGTGGGATCTTCACTAAAGCCTTCTGACTTAGATAAGGCTACTCAGGTCAAGTGACATTTATTCGACATAGTTAATATTACACATAGCCCTACCTCACACTCAGAAGCACGACCAATCAAAGAATAATACTTTAGCAATGCAAGATTCACCAGTATATTCTCTTGTAAACAGTTAATCTGTAAATAATTTACTTGTAAATACTTATCATGTAAATAGTTCACTGACAGCTAATATATCTTTGTTGCACTGAGTTTTATGTAATTTGGTTCTGTTTCATTGTTAATCACCCCTGATCTTGGGAAGGGACAGTATAGAACCCCCCCAGATAAATAAATTAAGGATAAGAGTTAATAATAACTTGAACTGTAACTTGGCAGCCAACTGCTGCCTATGCAGTTTTTGCAGTAGAGAGGTTTATCTATTCCTCAAAGATTTATCCAAAATCGATATAGCAGCAACTTAGCTGGGAGGCTGATGTAATTCTAGTTGCAATTGTCTAACTGGGAGATCACTAGGGTGAGGGTCCCTAAAGGCTCCTTGTTCCAAGAATGATCAAAGATTTGAACTTTCATACTGGGACAAACCAAAAGTCCATGAAGCCCAGTGTCCTATTTCCAGCAGGGGCCAACCCAGGTAATATGTCCCTGACATATCCCAAAAGTAGCCGTTTCATTCTATTTATCCCCCGGAATAAGCAGTGGTTATCTCTTGGACTACTTTAATAACTGTTAATTGATTTTCCTTCCAGGAATTTGCCAAACCTTTTTTTAAACACAGCCACACTAGATGCTTTTACCACCGGCAATGAATCCCAAAGACAAATTATACATTCAGAGAAAAAATATTTTCTTCTATCTGTTTCAAATACACTACTTTATTGCTTCATGATGTGTCACCCAGTCCCTGTATTGTTTGAGAGAGTAAACAATCAATTCTCATCTACCCATCTGACTCCACTCAGGATTTTATAGACCTCTATCATATCACCCCTCTGCTGTCTTGTCTCTGGGCTGAAGAGCCTCTTTAGTCTTTCCTCATAGGAGGGTCATTGCAGTGCATCCCTTTGAGTCAATGCTGACTCCTGGAGACCCAGCAGCTCCTGGATTTTCTTAGCAGTGTGACCAAAAGTTGATACCATGCCTTTCTTTCAAGGTAACAGAGTTAGGTGATTTGACCAAGGTGCACCAGTAGGAACTGAACCTTTATCTTGTGATTACCAAACCATTGCTCTAACCACTGGGCTACTCCCCCATGACAAAGGAATCATTCCATCCCCTTTATCATTTTTATCTCCCTTCTCATTGCCTTTTATGCGAGAAAGGAATTCAGGGAACAGCCCTAAAGTGGTGCAAGTCATACCTGACTAATAGATGGCAACATGTAAGGTCAGGCTCCACAACCTCTGAACCATTTTTACAAAACCAGGGTGTACCACAGGGCTCGTCACTATCTGCATTGATGTTTAACATCTACATGCAGCCCATATGTGCCCTAGCACGTTCATTCAAGGTCAACTGTCTAGCCTACGCAGATGATATCCTCCTATACATCCCATTCAGGACCAACCAACCAGACCTCTCCCCTCTAACAAGATGTTTTGAGGCAACAGCAGAATGGTTCAGCACACAAAACATGAGAATCAACTACAGTAAAACAGATGTCCTCTTCATCTCAAGGAACCAGGACTTCACCCCTCCACTCTCTTTAAAAATCGGCAACACAGAACTGAAAACCAAACCCACAATCCGCTACCTTGGCGTTACACTGGATCAACAACTGGATCTGAAAACCCACATAAGAAACACAGTAAAAACAGTATACATGAAAATAAGGACCCTAAAACATCTCCGACCGCTGCTTGACTTCAGCGACTACCGATCGATCTATCAGGCATTAATATTACCACATTTCGACTATGCCAACGTAATTCTACACGGTCTCCCTCAAGCAACGCTAGCTCCTCTCCAGCTTGCAATGAACACTGCGGCAAGAGTACTAACAGGGGCTTCACGGAGAGAGCACATAACGCCAGTACTGATGAACCTCCATTGGCTACCAGTTCAAGCAAGAACCCTCCACAAAGTTCTAACCTTAACCTTCAAAGCCGCAAACACTCTGACCCCCACAGCCCTCAGCAAGATGATACATAAAGTACCACAGAACAGAAACAGAAGATTCATGATGCAAAACACCCTAGAGGTCCCAAAAGTAATAACAAAATGCACAAAAGCAACGACAAATAGGGCCTTTACGATTTACGCACCCAGAGCATGGAACGCTCTCCCCACCTCTATTCGAAACATCACTTACCTAATTGACTTCAGGAAGGCATTAAAGCAGCACCTATTCACCACATACTACCCTGAATCCAGCATTAGTAATCATACATATGCCCCCTCAGACAATCACTCATTACAATTAAACAATCAGACTCATCATGAAAAAGGATAATCAACTGATCGCTCAGAAGGTACCCACTGAAATGGAATCAGGACCCCCAGTGTAAATAAGATGTAGATATGTTATACAATGTACATAGTTCCCCCCAGTTACTTCCAAGTTGATCTCCTGTTTATTGTAAATACAACTCAGGGTCCCTGTGTTGTATGGTTGATGTTGAATGTAAACCGCTCTGATCTAAAATAGAGCGGTATAGAAGAACTGTTAAATAAATAAAAATAAATAAAATAAATAATATATAAATGGAGATATTGACCCATGTTGATTGCATACACGTCTGAATGGTAATTTCAGAAAGCTGCTATTTATAAGTGGAGAACCATACCACATTTATTTAAGTTTTTTTTATATACTGCTTTATCATTTCAATCAAAGAGGTTTACATTGCAACTTAAACTTGGTAATGTACATTAAACAGGGATATTGATAACTTGGATTTTTTTGAGTTAATGGAAGGTTAAGTGACTTGCCAAAGGAGTGCTAGTGGGAATCAAACCCTGGTTTCTGGGTGTTGTAACACGGAATATCTGCCCTCTGCCTCAGAAGCACAGAAATCTGCTGTTTGCAGTTTAGATTCTGACAGGCAGGCAAGTCACAAGGTTCCCAGTTACCATAGGCAACGTAAACAAACTCAGACACGAGGTCTGCAGTCACGCCTAGCTAGTAAGCATTCCCCAGCTGCTGATAAGAACGGCTTTCACCTGTGCAAGGGAACGCCCAAGAAGCTGTATAAAAAATGCTCAGTGCAGTCAGAGTTAGACTGGCAGGGCACGAGAAACTTGCAAGACACGAGAGACTTGCAGGACTCGGAAGAAAGCTCAGAATATTCAGGAAATACAGACATAGAGTCAGAACTGCCTGGAACTTCTATCAGGAAGCCACAGAGAAATTCACAGAAAGAAACACGGAGAGTTTCACACAGAGAGGTCAGCTGTAAGAAACACTTACCTCTGACGCAGCTTGAATTTCCTAAGTACCGGGCTGTGCTGAATGAATGGGAGGCAGTGGAAGGCAAACCGTATGTATCTGAAAAGCATGGCAGCTTAAAACAGTTACAAACCCTAGAGAGGGAAAGAAATGCTATTGAAGATGTGTGTATGTCTGACCCTGAAGAATGTGTGCCAGTGAAACCCTGCAAAAGATTTCCAAGAGAGAAATCCTCACATAATAGAAGGGAACAGTGTTATGGTTTACAGCCAAATGTAAAAGGCAGGAAGTTTAAAGGTTTTAAGGATAAAGCTTACCCAGAGAAAGGTGTCTCTCCTTCCTGCTATTACAAGTTATATGACAGCTATTTACCCTGCTGTGAAGAAGGCTGTTCAGAGAGCACTGATAGAGATATGGGACTAAGAAGGGTGCAAACTTTCTGTTCCAATGAAAATACTGTAAATGATAAAGCAAAGTGTGAGCCTATGATTACAGAGGCTGGTATGGAAAGCCCATGTGATGAAGCCATAGATTGTACGCTGTTATTATCCGATATGGTTTCCTCCTTATGCTGAAGCCAGGATAAGAGTGCCTCGTGAATGCTGAGAAAGCTAAGAGACAGCTAGCATATCGGATAAGCTTTATACTGTGATTTATGAGTTCTGTTGAAGCAAGATGCTATGTTTACGTTTTCTTCAGTTTACCAGAAGTATGGTTGTATCCTGAGTTTTTTGTATTATAACCTTTTTGAAAATCCAACCCCGGGAGGGGAATAAAAATCCTTTTGAAAAACCTGACCACTTGACTCACAACTACAACTTTCTATAAGAAAGGTCAGGCCCAGCAGTCTGGCTGTTAGCTTAGGCCACAGTCCAGCTCCTGCTGGTGACAGTGTTCAAGCCAGTGCTCTAACCATTAGGCTACTCCCCCACTCTACATAGAGGTTTCAAAGGGATGTGTCGGGAGTATGGTTTGGTATGACTTGGGTGAGCCATCTTACACAGAGAATGCACATCTATGGAGAAATATTTCCCTGTAGCGTTCGCATTAGCTCAGAGCATGCACAGATTTTTAAAAAGTGCACATTTTGGTCAGGGCTTTATATAACGAATTAAGGGGCATGTTTACTAATGAACACATATCTGGGCTCTATACCTGCATGGACACCAGTAGCAATTTCAGGGGGCATGTGCATATGCCCCCTGCCATTGGTGCATTGCGAATGTGCTACACTGCAGTAAGCCAGTATGTGGGTACAACTAATGGCACCTATTGAGGCTGTGTTGTGTACACCCATGCTAATGGAAAGAATCATGGTTAACACGTTCCCATTATACCCACACTAGCCATGATGCATCGTCAATGCACATTATTCTGCCCCCAGCCCACCCTGTCTCTGTCCAGTCGCGAGTTAACCTAATAGTGGCTTCACTGGTTAGTTGGTGAGACTTAATGAGGGTAATTTTATAACGGGAACCTAGTTTTGGCATCCAGAATGTGCCTATTTTATAAAGAAAGCAGATGCTTACTTGTTTTTATAAAAGAGGAACATTAGGAGCATTAAATCTAGGCATCAGCACTTATAGCAGCTAAAGGGCTGCTAGAAATGCCTGCACCTAGATTTCTGAAGAACGCACATAAGTTATAGTATTTTATAACTTACGTGCCTAAATTTGTGCTCCACCCACACTCCACCCTTGTGCACACCCACTCTAAAAGCAAATGTCATCGGTCTGATGCATGTACTTACAAAATAGCAATCAGCTAAATTATGCATATATAATTGAAAATATCTGATTTACACATATAGATCGTGTGTAACTTTCCATGGATCCTTCTAAAATCATCTCCTATACAGTATCGCTAGATTATAAAATGACCCACAATGAGAGTAATTTTATAATAGGTCATCTAGGTTAAGTGTGCTGGAAAACACCTATTTCCGCCTATTTTATAAAGAAAAATCAGCACTTTTGTCCTTACAAAATACTAGCATAAATCCTACAGAAAGCATTCCTATAGGTAGAGGAGAGGTCTGGTGGGTAGAGCAGTGGCTTAGTGACCAAAAGACCAGTGTTTGATTACCACTAGTATGCCTTGGGCAAATCACTTTAACTTCCTTTGCCTTGGAAGAAAGGGCTGGGAATCTACTTCTGGTCATACCTTGCCAAGAAAACCAAGGGGCTGCTAAGTTGCCAGTAGTCAGCATTGACTCATTAGGATGTGTTGTATAAGGCAAGTGTAGACATTACACCCGCCCGAGAACAGGTATAAACTTTCACAAGTAGGTTATTGAAGTACACACATGTAAATTCAGGTTTGTTATAATCTATGTGTGTACTTTGTGAATCTGCATGTGCTCCACTCAGACCACCCCCCCCCCCCCCCCCCACAATGCCTACAGTAGAAGTACCCATATGCAGCTTTGGGAACTGCTAACACCTAATCAGGAGTTAGTGGGTCTGATTACTTGAGAGCAGCTGAGGCCTGCATAAAAGGCTCCAGTGCCCTGCCCTGTTGAGGCTTTCCTAACAGGGGCTCTACAGATCAACCAACAGTAAGGATTTGAGGGTCTATTTTATTATATTAAATTGCTAGCTCTCTAACTGGGAGCTCTTAAAAGGGTTTTTTGTATATTTTTAAAGCAAGGTTACTTTCTTTTTGGTGCTTTAGTGGAACTTTCCTTGAGCACAGTAAGTTGCTGAACTCTAGTAACCTCCTCAGCTTTGGGAACTGCTAACACCTAATCAGGACTTAGTGGGCCTGATTACCTGAGAGCAGCTGAGGCCTGCATAAAAGGCTCCAGTGCCCTGCCCTGTTGAGGCTTTCCCAACAGGGGCTCTACAGATCAACCAACAGTAAGGATTTCAGGGTTTATTTTATTATATTAAATTGCTAGCTCTCTAACTGGGAGCTCTTAAAAGGGGTTTTTGTATATTTTTAATGCAAGGTTACTTTCTTTTTGGTGCTTTAGTGGAGCTTTCCTTGAGCACAGTAGGTTGCTGAACTCTAGTAACCTCCTCAGTTTTGGGAACTGCTAACACCTAATCACCTCCCTACCCACCCTGATTCCCACCCACCCCTAGTGAGCAGTCTTGCTTTATAGGGCACCTCTCCATTTAACAAAGCACAGAGAATTGGACCAGCACATTTTGAATATAATTAAAGAGATTTAACTGCTTTTTCTCTGAAAGAACAGCTGGGAAACCGTCTGGTACTTGGTAGATCTCTCTCTTTTGCTTTAACAAATACCTAAGCTCCACAAACAGAACAATGGCTGGGAAAAATCGTATCGCTAAAGCTGTTGCCCCCGTTACAGCTTCAGCCTCGGTCCAGACAGAGGTCCTACTGCCAGTTGAAGGACCGGTTCCATGTGCAGGGTGCCTGCATGCTGAAGCTCTGAGGAAAAAAGTGGAGGAACTCAGAGAGGAGGTGGCAAGGCTGAGGAGCATTCAAGACAGTGAGAGGTACATTGATGAGATGCTTCTTGCAGCAACCAAGCTATTCAGCAGAGGAAAAGATGGGTGCCAACTGAATGTCGATGGTTGGACACAAGTTACCAGGGCCTGCAAAATCACCAATCCAACTTCTCCAGCCCTTGAACTGAAGAACCATTATGCAGCCCTGGAAGTGGAGGAGGTGAAAGCAGCCCTGGAAAGGGAAGAACCAGAGCTCAAGTACCCCAAAGTTGCAGAATCAGTGACCAGAAGGAAACAAAGGGTAGTGGTGGTTGGAGACTCTCTTCTGAGGGGTACTGAGGCATCCATCTGCCGATCAGACTCAATGTCCAGAGAGGTATGCTGTCTGCCTGGTGCCAAAATCCAAGATGTTACGGAGAGTTTGCTGAGACTCATCAAGCCCACTGACTATTACCCAATGTTGCTAATCCATGTTGGAACAAATGATACTACCAAGTATACCTTGGAACGTATCAAAAGTGACTTCATGGCTCTAGGACAGAGGGTGAAGCAGTTAGGTGCACAGGTGGTGTTCTCTTCAATCCTCCCTGTTGAGGGTAAAGGCCAAGGCAGAGAGGCTCGCATCCTGGAGATGAATGCATGGCTGTGTGGATGGTGTCATCGAGAGCGTTTTGGTTTCCTAGACCATGGGATGCTGTTCCAAGAGTTGCAGAGCAGAGATGGTATCCATCTGTCCAAGAAAGGTCAACGTGTCTTCGGTAGTAGACTGGCTAATCTACTGAAGAGGGCTTTAAACTAGATTCGTTGGGGATGGGTGAAGAAAGCCCCCAGGTAGGTGAAAGTCCCCAGGTAAGTGATACATTAAATACCTTTATAGAAATGGGTAACAGGGGTAACATATGGAAAGCAGTGTGCATAAATGCCCGTAGCATGCGAAATAAGATCCCTGATGTTGAAGCTTTGGTGGGAGTGGCTGACTTGGATTTAATGGACTTTTGTCCACTAAAGAAGAGCGGGACCTAGGGGTGGTTGTGTCTGATGATCTTAAAGTAACTAAACAGGTAGAAAAGGCGACGGCAAAAGCTAGAAGGATGCTTGGTGCATACGGAGAGGAATGGCTAGCAGAAAAAAGGAGGTGATAATGCCTCTGTAAAAGTCTTTGGTGTGACCTCATTTGGAGTATGGTGTGCAATTCTGGAGACCGCACCTTCAAAAGGATGTGAACAGGATGGAGTCGGTGCAGAGGGTTGCTACTAAAATGATTATTGGGCTTCATTATAAAGCATATGAGGACAGACTTAAGGATCTTAATATGTACACCTTAGAGGAAAGGCGGGATAGAGGTGATATGATTGAGATGTTTAAATACCTCCATGGCATAAATGTTCAGGGAGAGAGCCTCTTTCAATTGAAAGCAAGTTCTGCTACGAGGGGACATGGGATGAGGGTGAAGGGAGATAGATTCAGGAGTGATATGCGGAAATATTTCTTTACGGGAAGAGTAGTGGGTCTGTGGAATAGTCTCCCAGTGCAGGTGGTAGAGATGAGGACAGTAACTTAATTCAAAAAAGCATGGGACAAACACAGAGGATCTCTAAAGGTAAAAAGAGGACTGTTGTAGTTGTTGATATGGAAGGACAGACTAGATAGGCCATGTGGTCTTTTTCTGTCATCATATTTCTATGTTTCTATGCCACCACGCATACTTTTACACTTGGCGCAATTTTCTATGCGCCATTTTACGCATGTATATTGCCACATACATGTGGAAATGGCTTTATAAAATCAGCCCCTTTATATATGAGTGTGACACTTCCACCTGTAAGTGCTGGTACTTATATCTGGAAGTTACTGAGTTGAAGCTACTCTGTGCATGTGGTGAATTTGTAAAATGGCTGCTCCCATTGTATCTGCCACCAAACTCACATGCACTCCTTCACATCCTTATACATATTTTACAAAAAGCTCAATGTTTGATAGAGGGGTATGTTTGCTAAACTGCGGTAATGTCACTCGCGTTAGGTTCCGCAGTAAAGGTACAGATGCCCATATAAAGGCGTGGGCATTGCATCGTTACAGCAAGCTGTATCAGCTAATGCACGTTACAAGGCGCCTTGTAAGGCACCTTAGAAGGCACATTACAAGGCGCCTTGTAAGGTGCCCTGTAAGGTGCCCTGTAAGGTGCCTCATAAGGCGCCCTATAGGGCTCCTTAGGCTAAGCGCCGTATTAGGTACCCCTGGACAAGGCACCGTAGAAGGCACCCTGGGCTATGGAACCATATTTTAAGGTGGCCTAACAAGGTTACGGTGCTCTAGGTTAGTGTGCCCTAGGGGGCTGCAAGGCGCCTCAGGATGACATGCATGACCTGTGAGGAACAGAGACAGATGTAGCCCTAACACTAGATAGAGCACTCAGGAAAGGCAACAAACAGGTGAGTGAAGGAGGGAGAGCTGGGAGCCGCTGGACTTGCCATATCTGCGGGCATCCCATGTGGCTGTCAGTACTGATGATAAACATGGTGGGGGCAGCTGTACCACAGCACAGGGTGTTGGCAATGTAAAGTACTGGAAAGACAGTTGGTGGCCGACGATGGGAATACGTGTCCCCCAGTGGAGGCGGAGGTGGCAGGATAGCTACAATGATGGGTGGACAGAGGAGTTGTGGTGCCATGCAGATCAGGCACAGGTGAGGCAAGCATGAAGAGGCGCAATGCAGGAAAGGGTAGCAGTGCAGGACATGGGGTGGCAGCCTGCACAGGCAGACAGGACTCTACACAGCTGACAGACGCAGATAGGCGGACTGAGGGAATGTTGGCAGTTGTGGCGAGGGTATTATGGGCTGGCAGCACAGATCTGAAAAAATATGACTGTTACAGGCATGCACACTATTTGAGTAGGACAGGCATGAGAGGAGGGAACAATGAAAAATTGAACCCATGAACACTGCTGAGAATGGCATTGCATTAACCAGTAGGATATATCTCCGTGGTGTATGTCACAGCAATGACTGGGTACAGAAGGACTGCAGGGCACTGCACAAACTGTCTGCTCTGAGTGCCAGGATAGGGTAACCCCACCAGTACCCATGATGCAATGCACATGCTAACAGTCTACAGCTGATCAGCAAATGGGGTCTGCACCTCTCCGGTACCTCAGCTTGGAAAGACGAACTGACAGTGTGTGATACTGGCACAGAGTAGCTACAGACCATGCCATTGTGCAGGTTCTGTGTTCACCCTGAGGGATAGGATGGGTGCCCAGCGCTAGGTCCGCAGTACCTGTGGTGCTAAAGATAGGTTTTGTTGTACATCCCTATCACTACTAGTGTGTGACAGGTGTTCCTTGCAGTGCAGCTGATGGTAGTTTGTTATCCATCTGTATTCTGCAGTCACACGTGGTTCTCTGGGACCAGACACCACCTAGATTAGTGTGTACCCAGTGTTAGGGTCTGGCTGACATGGGCATCTGTTTTCAGGGCAGAGGGGTTTCTAGACTTGCATGAGGTTTGTGTAGCAGTGCCGTAATAGGTCACAATGGTATACACTACATACCCAAAAGGGCCCACATCACCCTTTTGGTAGGTGAAGAACAGGTGCCCCCGCCCAGCTGAAGCAACCTCCATCCTGCTGTTATATGACAGCCCTCCAGCATTGGTGGGCCATAGCCATACCTATGACTGGGGCAGTGGCAGACTAGCAGTAATGCTGGGGTTAGGTCTGCAAAGCCCCAACTGCCTTGCACCACTGTTTGCCAGTCACCAACAGACAGCACAGTCAAACTGCATCTTATAGGTGTTCCAACCATGCACACACTAACTGCAGACAGTCCACCGTGCATGCTCAAGGAGGAACTATGTGCACCAAGCTGATATCTCAGGCATTAGAACCCCAGCACTGGGAACACAAAAGTACTACTGGAGACAGATAACATAGAGCGTTATGTGGGAACCTAGACCTGCCATGGTCACTGCTCGGTCAGAGTGAGTGCCCTCCCAGCATGCCATGCTGTGGCCACCCTATCCATGCAGGCGGTGGTCGGGCACTACAGTGTCCCAGCCATTGCCCCACACCCTGTGAAGATGCATCCTGGCCAATCTGCCCTGTCCGTGCCATACCCACAATACCTTTCTCCTCATTATGCACATATTCCAGCTAACGCTGGTAACAGTGGGACATTTTGAGCCCAGTGAGGGGTGGGCAGCCACAGAACAATGGATAGACATACACATGCACACACTCCTATTGCAGCATTGTGCAAAGATAGGAGTGGTTGGCAACCCTGCCCGCCACACTGGTCCTGATCACAGTGCCGACATTGCTAAACTGTGCAGGATGTAATAGTAGTGCTCTGCTGATAACTACAGCTCAATGCTGGGGCCAACAGCCTGACTCTCCATGCATCTTTGGATTATGGAGTCTGTGTGAATGGGTGTTTGTACCCCTGTTCACCACTGCTTTGGGCTTTGAACATGTTGCTGTTGTATCTGCATTGTAGGGTAAAATATAGGGGCATGTTCTGCAGGAATCACAGCTGGGACTTGAACCTGTGACCCTCTGCTTCTGGACACATCGGCTGAGTGTACTGCACCAACCTGTTGCCACAGGTGCATGGCAGGCCCTGGGGCTACCTGTAATTTTCCTCAGCCAGACCTTTTATGTTGCACTGCACACCACGTACTGATACAGGGCATGGCCTAGGTCCACTGCAAGCAGGTGTCACTGCCCCCTCCAGCACGGGCACACCCCCTCACCATGCTGACATGACCATATGCTGTCAGTGCTGGTAGTGCGCAGTCCCAGGCCATCCAGAGGGGTCTGGGACAGGGAGCATACATGAGCATCCTCACATCCCCCCTATCACCGCCTACCAAAAGTATGTCCCTTCCGCTTTGGGGAGGGTTGGCTGGGGGGATGTTAGGTCAGTGCCCTGGCAACTGTTAGCTCGGGTGGACCAGGTAGATGTAGGTGGATTGTATTTGGCCTTTGTCAGCTGCTGTCATGCTGATTTCCGGTTTCTATGTTCCTATGTGCCACCTAGGCGCCCACCTAGTCCATCCTGTGCCCCAAATGCCCCCGCTACATGTCCCGCCTGTAGCCCCCTATGCTCCATTTGCACCATCACCATAGTGACCTTTCATACTTGGGCACTATGCTGTTGCTGAAAGTGGAGCATTACTATCATGTTTCTTAGGCTCTCTGCCTATGCTGTACATTGCTGACAGTGAAATGGTTTCTCTCTTCTGCAAATGTGCATCTAATGGCAGGTTTTCATTCGCGGTAGGATTCAGCCCTTCAGTTCAGCACGTAGGGTAAAAGGAGCCTCTCCCTGCCCACTTCCCGCCCATTGACCCCTTTTCTCCGCCCTCTCTCCACCCTCTGCGGTATTTACCACAGCCGGGAACGCTAACACTTGTTAGGTAACGTTAATGCGCATTAACGTTACATACTGCGTGTTAACGTTACCTAACAATCGTTAACATTACCTAACACGCAGTCTGTAATGTTACCGCAGTTTAGTAAACATACCCCAGGGTCTTCTGTAAAATGCAGGGGGATTGGGCATGTCTTGACCTGGACATCTCAGTTCTGATCTCCATGACCTATCTAAAATGGACTTTCACGCCAAAAGTCTTGATAGATCTAGTAATGGACAAAGGGAAGGCAGATTTCAAAGGAACTTTGCCCAGGTTAACTCTGACTGAAACTTGGGGGTATGTTTACTAAACCGTCTTAATGTGCGCCTAGCGATAGTGTGCAGGCTGCCATAAAAGCAGTGGGCATTTCAGTCTTAAAGCAGCAAAACGGGAGTATCGTGCGATAACGTGCGCTGCCGTGCACATGATCGTACAAAGCGCTGCTAAGCGCGTTACCGCGCGGTAATCTTAAGTAGGCGCACAGACAGCCAAACATAGCAACAGAAGTGTAGCAAAATGGTTAATACACTGACTGATGACACAGGAGTCATGAGTTTGATCCCCCAGTGTGCCTAATGCATAAGGCTGGCTGAGGCATGAGCTGTGACATGTAAGTATTGTTTCCTGAGGCATTATATTTGTATTTTATTTATTGCTGCCAGCAAACACACCCTCACGTGCCGTAACCTAAGGTGCCGCATAAGGCACCCCATAGGGCGCATTATAAAGTGCACTGTCTGCCACGGCACCCTATAATGTCCCCTATAGGGCACCCTATAAGGCGCTCCATAGGACACCTTATACGGACTGTAACCATAAGGTGCCTCAGAAGGCACTTTACAGGGTGCCCTATAAGGCTCCCTATAAGGTGCCTTATAGGGCACCCTGTAAAGCGCCTTCTGAAGCACCTTATGGTTACAGTACCCTGAGGGTGTTTTGCTGGCAGCACTAATGTACATTAAAAAAAGACAATGCTTTGGACAGCCCTATCAAAGAATGCCTACTGTGGGTTTCAACCCATGACCTCTGGCTCCACAAGTAGTGAAATAACCAGTGGGCTACAGCTCCATAGCTGCTAGCAAACCCCTGGCTGGCTGTAGAAGGACTGCACCTCACCACACAAACAGTCTGCTGTGGTCACCAGGGTAGGGTAGGGTTAACCCACCCATACCCATGATGCACTGCACATGCAAATCAGCAGTCTACAGCACCCCCACAGCACCTCGGCCTGGTAGGGGGAACTGACCGTGTGTGGTACTGGCACAGAGTAGCTACACACCTTCACATTGTGCAGGTACTGCACTCACCCTGAGGGTGAGGTGGGGCGCCCAGCACCAGGTCCACAGCAGAGATAGGCCATGCTGCAGGTCCCCAGAAGTGCTAATGTGTGAGTTAGGTAGTTTCTGCAGACACACCTTGGCTATATCTGTATGTCTCAGTCCGGTTTAGCCCCTATGGACCCCTAGGAGGCTTATGTATCACCACCCTCCTCCTCCTCCTCCAGGGCTGCGGGGGGGGGTAAACAGGTCTCCCACCAACAGATCCACATTTTACCTCCCTGCAATGGTGGCAGTAGAGGGGACCATCAACCCCAGTCCTGCTGGGGAACAGACACCCTACAGGGCAGTAAATGCAGCTCTGTACACATCCATAGCGCAATAGCAGACAGACATTAGGCCTGGATATGCTAAGCTGCCCCCCACCACTATCTGATATACTCCTGCAACAAGCCTTCAGCCGCTGCACTCTGCAAGGCGTTCCATCAAGACACATACCAGCTGCAGACAGTCTGCTAGCCATGCCGTGGTCACTGCTCAGTCAGGGTGAGAGTGATCTCCCAGCGGAACATGCTGTGGCCACCATGTCTGTGCAGGAGGTGGCCGGGCACTACAATGTCCCAGCCAGTGCCCTATTCCCTGTGCAGATGCATCCTGGCCAGGCCACCCTGTCCGGGCTATACCCATGGTACCTTGCTCCTCATTATGCACATTGGCAGGCCAATACTGGCAACAGTGCTGGCAGTGTGGGCTGTGGAGGGTGTTTGCAGCCACCACACACTGGATAGACAGACACACACTCCCACACCTATGCCAGCATTGTGCTACTATAGAGGTGTTTAGCAGCCCTGGCCACCACACCAGTCCTGGGCACAGTGCAGGCATGGATATGGTACGAAATACTGTTGGGGGTCACTCCCCAGGGTGGTAAACACTGTCAGAGACCAGACCTGAAGCACACTCCAATGACATCAGAAAGGTTGCTATGATGGAGCTCAATCAGCAAACTGTGCTTAACGTAGGAATTGCTATCTGTCAGTAATCATAGCAAACGTTTGATAGCTGTGTACCGTATTCCCAGGTGTAGGGTGGCATTGCTAAGGTATGCAAGTGCTAGTATTGGGAGATGCACGCAGGGCCCAATGTCCTGCCTCTCCAGGAGGCATTGGCTAATGGAGCCTGTGGGTATGGGTGTGTCTGCCCCTGTTGGCTGCTGCTTTACGGCAGAGGTTCCCAACTCTAGTCCTGGTGTGCCAAACACTGTTCGGGTTTTCATGCTGTCCCTCATGAATATGCATGAGATACATCTGCATACCATGGGGGTGGTGCATAAATATGCAGCACAGGCATCTTTATTAGAGGCAGCATGGAACCTGAATGGTGTTTGGCCCTCCAGGACTGCATTTGGGAGACTCTGCTCTAGGTAATGCGCCTGTTTATGGTGTTTTTGCTCTGTAGGGTAAAATGTAGGTGTTTTGGGCATGTTTACGTCATCTGCAATAAAGGTTCTGTCTGTATTAGCACGTTGTAGTAGTGGGTAAAATATGGGGATTGGGTTGGCAGGCACCATACTGGGACTTGAATCTGTGACCTTCTGCCTCCAAACACACTGGTTGTGTGCACTGCACCACTGTGTTGCCACAGAGACAGTGCATTCCCTGGTGATACCATGACGATTTGTCCGGCAGGGCCTGTCTGTTGCAGTGCATGGCATCCACCTACACAGGGCTAGGCCATGGTCTGCTCTGGGCAGCTGGGTCCACCAAAAAACAACAAGCTGCCACGTGGGCAACAAGGAACCAGTCAAGAAACGTGGCAGGTAGTTCCAAAGTTTCCTTTATTGTTTATTGATATTAAATCAGCAACGACGTGCTTAGCGTAGTCTGTGAACTGCTGCATGCTCGTGGTGCTGTGCTCTGACCAGCCAGTTCTGTAAACGGGAAGTCTGTGTTGGAAGTGGTGAGACTGGAGTGCTGCTCCTTCCAGTGCCAGAGTCTCTATGAGTCCTTAACCCCTAAGGAAGTGGTGAACGAAACACGGCCTGTGTCGGGTTTTAGGCACACTTGATCCGTGGAACAATAAAGGAAACTTTGGAACTACCTGCCACGTTTCTTGACTGGTTCTCTGCTCTGGGCAGCTGCCACTGCCCCCCTCCACCACCAGTACCCCTCTGCCACCATGCTGACATGCTCTCCTGCTGGTGGTGCTGGTTTTGTGCAGTCTCAAGCCATCCAGTGTGCAGGTAGGTGGCTGCCTATGGTGCGTGTTCTGGGGTAGGGGTGCCTGCATAGATGTCCACGCTTCCCCCCAACACCGCCTGCCAATGTTCTGTGCCCTTGGAGGTACCTGCTGGGTACTATCCCCTGTGACACTGTGATAAACACTCTCGTGCCCATGTTGGGCCCTCATCAGTTGCTGTCTGGCTGCTGTACAGTTTCAGCATTCCTAAGTGCCACCTAGGCATCTGCCTAGTCCGCACTGTGCCCCAGCTGCACCACAGCATGTTCCGCCTGCAGCCCTCTGTATCCCCTTTCCCAGCATCTGTCCAGTTGCCCATTCTGACATGCCCGCCCTGCTGTTGTGGAACATGTGCATGCCATAGGAAACCTGTCCAATGGAGAGGGAAACCCTGATCAGTGCTATTTCACTGTGGGATCATTCACCTTGTATGGGGACGGAGCGTAGACCCTTTCAAAATTCATATCTTTTTTGGGGGGCTTTCTTGGGAGTGTTTTTTGATGTTTCCCATTACTATCACTATTGCCCAGCTTGGTTATGTTTTTTTTTACATTTACATCTGTTCCTTTTCAATGTTTATTTGCCCTTTTGTTCCGTGCACATGTATCACACTTATCGCTTTTTGTAGGTTTCCCTGGTTTGGCTGTACATTGCTGACGGAAATGGTTTCTTTTCCCTTTAAATCAGCTCTAACACCAGGGTTTCACTGGCGTTAGTTTTGGGCCTCGGATTTCACAGCGATGGTGTGCAGGGAGCCTCTCCCCTCCCACTCTCCACCCATTGACCCCCTTCTCTCCGCCCCTGGGGAGCCTTCCTCCGCCCTCCGGGAGCCTTTCCCCGCCTTCAGCGCTCGTTTGCGCTGCAGCGCGCGTTATCGCGCGATATGGTACCTGTGCACCTTAAAAAGTGCCATCATAGCGCGATAAGGTACCTTATCGCGTGATAACATTGCAGAGCGCACGTTAAGACAGTTTAGTAAACATACCCCTTGCCCTCCCTTCAGCAGCCAAGGGCTGTTTCCTAGCATACATACTTTTAACTGTGGAACAAGGGATGGGGTGGGGGCTTATGGTAGGAAAGGTACAGTACATGTAGGGATTTCAGTTTGAAATCCTTATACATACTTTACTATGCATACCTTTTGTACTTGCAGTTCCCACTGGCCCCAGATTTTTGAAGGGAAGCTCCGCCACAAATTCCCTTTGAAAATTAGACTGCAGGTCCATGGGTGGAAAATACCTGCAAGTTTCCAATGGGGTTTCAAAACTTCTGCTATAAAAAAAAAGTATTTCATGGTAAAGAGGATGGAACTCATTTTGATGAATGGGTAGGCTTAATAAGTTTCAGCTATCATATGGGTGTTTTTCTGTACATTTTGTTCCATTGTGTCAAAAGTACAGTACACTTATCAGAACATATTCTCAGCAGCCAATAGGAATTAAGCCAAAAATATTATATGATAAAATATCTGTGCTGCCATTCTTGCAATCCACAGTTCTCTTTCAAACCACTAATGAAATAAATATGCTATAGAGATAGCCAAGACATAACTGAATAAATCTGAACTTGAATTCAAATGGCCACAGTTAAACTGTGTTGACCAAAGCCAATATTAGCTAAGTCAGGCTTGGCTTTAATAAAATTCTAGTAATATCGTGAGAATAACCTAGCCCATAGAAAGAGAGATGACTACAAAGATGTGATGACAGGAGAATGAAAAGAAGGTGATAGCCACTGGTTTCCAACTGCCGCCCATTGAGATCTAGGTCAATGTGTTTAGCAGAACTAGTGAAAGAACAGAAGACCTGAGCATTCTCTCTGTCGACTGATGCAAGATCCCTTCCGTCCTTCTTCCAGCCTTTCCAAATATCACTGAGGGAAGAATAGCAATACAAGAAACCAGAAGGGCATTTGAGGAGACAAGACCTGAAATAGGATTGGAAAAAAATTGCAGCGGAATACTGTTCAAGCAGCAGAAGGTTTGTTGTAACTTTTGAAGTGTAGAAACTTTTCAGATATAATGACTTTTGTATATTTTTCTCACAATAGAGGTAATTTTATAATTTTTTTTTATGTGTAAAGCCTGTTTAAAATGTAGTAATGGGCTTTTATAAAATTGCACGACCACACACACACACACACCTAAAAAGCATGCACAGGGAAAGTACATGCCTATTTTATATGAAGCAAGTTCTTCTACAGTAGCTGGAACATCGGGGTTGACCATTTGGTGCTGAATGTGGACTGTAAGAGACTTTACCGCCTTGGAACCCACTTCAGATAAGTGACTGTATTGTGTTATTGAAAAACTGTGGTTTGTGCATGGGTTTGTCTTGAAGGAGCTTATGCTTATGTAATGGAGAAGTTATGAAGAGGACTATAATTGGCTAAATTTAACAAAAACAAAAAATAACAATTTGTTTTGGCGAGGGAGTCAAGTAATGAATTTTGGGTAATTTCCAACCTTGAGTAATTTGGTTGATGTGTGCATCTATTGATGGCTCCCTTCAGCCTTCTGATTTTGTTTGCTGTGGGTCTTACTCTTGCGTGTCTTGATTATTTCTATATTTGTGGGGGTTGGTCATGTTTTGGATTTTACTTTATTTGATCTTCCCAGGGCTGTACTTTGGGCAGAACAGAAGTGGATATGTGATGTACAAACATGTGTGTATGAACATAGTACTTGCACACACCTATACCTTCTTTGGAGTAGGTGTATATGTGTGCACCAGCATTTGTGTGCTACTGGGTGTAGTTTTATGCCTGCTTTATAAAGGCACAGAGGCACCAATGTTGCTTTTATAAAATAGGCTTAAAATAATACCTCTTTGGACTTCTCGCATAGGCATCTTGTTTTAAAATCAGGCCTAAAGAGTTAATACATTAAGAAATATTTTCATGGAAAGGATGGAGGTGAAATGGGGGATAGCACTTACCACTTACACCTGCCCCCTGGCATTATAAGGCAAAATGATATGGGCTAACCCCGGTTACCCCAGGAGTCAATATGAGCCATTTTGTATTATGGCAGTGATGCGATAAGAACAAGTGGGGATTTCTTCTTTACTGTGGCTTCTAGCATAACTTGGAAGGGGTTTAGGGGAATGGAATGAACCACCCCTAGAGGGTAAATGTTACAATGGAGGTAGAGTTTGAAAATCAGGGACAGGAAATAGACCCCAATCAGTTAAATAGGCATTATAAAATATCTTAAAACCCTGTACAACCACTTAGGTACCAAAAGCTAACTTAAATAAGCTACTCTATTTGATGTCTAAAAATTGGATAGCCTATCTCTGTTCTAGTTTCTCTAGCATGTTGAGTAAAGGTTGTTCTTTGGGTTTTCTCTAAGTTAGAGAAATGCTCTGCATTAGTTTTTACGTCAAGGCCATTTTAGATCCAAAGGAAATGAAGGAGAGCAAACAAATATCTTCCCATCTCGGACAACAACTATAATGACCAGCATGTCCAAGTTGTTCAACAAAAGTGGGGCTAATCACAAATTTGAATGCAAAGGGGTCTTTATTGATTGTAACAAAACAAAACAAATGACCGTTTCAACTATCCTCAAAATATTTTTAAATCAATGCCTCTTAAGCAAAAAATGGAGGAAAAAGAGTTCATATTTTAATCTAACATGGTAAAATGCCATTAGTTGAAAAATGTAATCATTCCTTACTTCAAAAACCTGCAGCATATTCAAAAATGGTGAAGTGCACATAGATGGTAATTTTATAACTGGCATATAGGGGTATGTTTACTAAAGGGTGCTATTTGCGCTGCTGTCACGTTATCGGGTGATAAGGTACCTTATCGTGCGATAATGGTGCTTTACCGGGCAATAAGGTACCTTAGCATGCGATAACGCGCGCAGCGGCGCAAACGAGCGCTGAAGGCGGAGAAAGGCTCCCGGAGGGCGGAGGAAGGCTCCCCAGGGGTGGAGAGAGAGGGTCAATGGGTGGAGAGTGGGAGGGGAGAGGCTCCCTGAACACTAATGCTGTGGAATTCGGGGCTGAAAACTAACGCCAGTGAAACCCTCGTGTTAGAGCAGATTTAAAGGGAAGAGAAACCATTTCCATCAGCAATGTACAGTAAAGCCAGGGAACTTTACAAAAAGTGATAAGTGTGATACATGTGCACGGAACAAATTGGCAAATAAACATTGAAAATGACCTCAACAAAATGTAAAAAAAACATAACCAAGCTGGGCAATAATGATATTAATGGGAAACATCAAAAACACTACCGAGAAAGCTCCAAAAAAAAAGATATTAATTTTGGAAGGTCTATGCTCTGTCCCCATACAAGGTGAATGACCCAACAGTGAAATAGGGCTGATCAGGGTTTTCCCTTTCTATTGGACAGGTTTCCTATGGCGTGCACATGTCCTGCAACAGCAGGGTGGGCATGTCGGAACGGGCAACTGGACAGATGCTGGAAAAGGGGATACAGAGGGCTGCAGGCGGCACATGCTGTGGTGCAGCTGGGCCACAGTGCGGACTAGGGTGATACCTAGGTGGCTCATAGGAATGCTTAAACAGTAGAGTCGCCAGACAGCAACTGATGAGGGCTCAACATGGGCACAAGTGTGTTTCCCACAGTGTCACAGGGGATAGTACCCAGCAGGTACCCCCAAGGGCACAGAACATTGGCAGGCGGTGCTGGGGGGAAGTGTGGACGTCTATGCAGGCACCCCTACCCCAGAACCTACACCATAGGCAGCCGCCTACTGGCACACTGGATGGCCTGAGACTGCGCACCACCAGCAGAAGGGCATGTCAGCATGGCGACAGAGGGGTACTGGTGGTGGAGGGGGCAGTGGCAGCTGACCACAGCAGACCATGGCCTAGCCCTGTTTAGGTGGGTGCCGTGTACTGCAACAGACAGGCTCTGTCTGACAAACAGTCATAGTATCCCCAAGGAATGAACTGTCCCTGTGGCAACAGTGTGGTGCAGTATACACAGCCAGTGTGTTCAGCAGCAGAAGTCCACAAGTTCAAGTCCCAGCTGTGGCTCCCACCAACCCAGTCCCCATATTTTACCCAGTTCTAAACCATGGTAATAAGGAGGGAACCTTTATTGCAGATAACATAAACATGCCTGAAATGCCTATATTTTACCATACAGAGCACAGACACCATAGACATGTGCAATACCTAGAGCAGAGTTTCCCAAATGCAGTCCTGGAGGGACAAACTCCATTCAGGCGTCATGCTGTCTCTAATAAAGATGCCTGTGCTGCATTTCTGTGCCGCCCCCATGGTATGCAAATGCATCTCATGCATATTCATTAGGGACAGCATGAAAACCCGAACAGTGTTTGGCCCACCAGGACTGGAGTTGGGAACCTCTGCCCTAGAGCAGCGGCCAACAGGGGCAGAAACACCCACACCCACAGGCTTCATTATCCAAAGCCTCATGGAGAGGCAGGATGTTGGGCCCTGCGTGCAGCAGCATCTCCCAATACTAGCACTTGCATACCTTAGCAATGCCACCCTAAACCTGGGAATACGTTACACATATATCAAAAAGTTGCTATGATTAATGGCAGATATCAATTCCTAAGTTCAGCACAATTTGCTGATTGAGCTGCATCATAGCAACCTTTCTGATGTCTGTGGAGTGTGTTTCAGTTCTGGCTTCTGACAGTGTTTACCACCCCGGGGAGTGACTCCAACAGTATTGCATACCATAGCCATGCCTGCACTGTGCCCAGGACTGGTGCGGTGGCCAGGGCTGCCAAAAGCCTCTATATTTGCACAATGCTGGCATAGGTGTGGGAGTGTGTGTCTGTCTATCCAGTGTGTGGTGGCTGCCAACACCTTACTCAGCCCACACTGCTTGCACTGTTTCCAGTGTTAGCTTGCCAATGTGCATAATGAGGAGCAAGGTACCGTGGGTATGGCCCGGACAGGGTGGCCTGGGCAGGATGCATCTGCACAGGGCATAGGACAATGGCTGGGACATTGTAGTGCCCGGCCACCACCTGCACAGACAGGGTGGCCACAGCATGTCCTGCTGGGTTGTCACTCTCACCCTGACTGAGCAGTGACCATGGCATGGCTAGGTTCCCCCATAGTGCTATATAGTAATTCTCTCAAGGGTTATTTATGGGTTCTTTTTTTTTTTTGGGGCCCGATCACTGACTTATTTGCTTGGTGTGTATGCTGACATCCCAGTTTTGGGTGCAAGCATCTCTTCCAGGAGCATGCACCATGGATTTGCTAGCAGACTGTTTGCAGTTAGTATGTGTATGGCTGGAACACCTTGCAGGGTGCAGTGGCTGGAGACTCCCTGTGCTTGCTGCTGGAGAATGTCAGATAGGGGTGGGGGGCAGCTGAGTGTTTCCATGTCTACTGTCTGTCTGCCTTGCCTTATGGATGTGTAACGATCTGCATTGACTGCCCTGTAGGGTGCCTGTTCCCCAGCAGGACTGGGGTTGATGGTCCCCTCTACTACCACCATTGCAGGGAGGTAGAATGTGGATCTGTTGGTGGAACGATCCTGTTTCCCACCCTGAGCCACAGAGGGTGGTGGTACATAATCTGCCTATGGGTCCAAACACCCCCCCTCCCCCCCTCCCCCCTCCCCCCTCCTCCCTCCTCCCTCCTCCCTCCTCTCCCCCCCTCCCCCCTCCCCCCTCCTTCCCCCTCCCCCTCCCCCCTCCTCCTCCCCCCTCCCCCCCTCCCCCCTCCTCCCCCCCCTCCCCCTCCCTCGCTCCTCCCCCTCCCCCCTCCCCCCTCCACCCCCCTCCCCTCCTCCCCCCTCCCCATTCCTTTCCCTTCTGCCCCTGCAGGCTTAACAGAGACGCGAGGGAGACACTCTCCCTTCGCACCTCTCAAAGCCAGCACGGAGGTCAGCCGTCGCGGAGGGAGGGATTCAGCCGGGCAGAGGGGGCCCCGCGGGACAGTCCATGCTGCCGCGGCAGCAGCCAGCGTTTTTTTTTAAATTAAATTGTACTTGAGCCGATCGGGGGGGCTGGGGCTGGAAATGAGCTGGGGGGGTTAAGACGAGGTGGGCTGACACGAAGAAACCAGAAGAAAGTGGCTGGAGCAATTGCAGCTGAAAAAAAATGCACAAAAGGTAGAAAAATATCTCTTTAATTTGAATTTATTAATTGGAATATGTCAGCTCTGGTAAATGTGCATCATTAACGTCTGCGCTTTGTGTAGTACAAGAGCAAATTAATGTATAGTTTTATTTCTACAGTGTTGTACATTCCAAGTTTGGCTTTTGGGATTCCCAGTTTAATTATGACGTCAGGGCCAACAGCGTGCAGCTGATCCGGCGTGCTCGTTTTTTTTTTTTTTTAACTTTTATTTTCATTTTGCAACAAACAAAAGTAACAACACACCAAAAGAAACAAATACACACATACGATAAAGAAAGCAACCCCAATTACCCCCCACCCCAATGCTTCTTCTCTAAGCTGATAGGAATCATCATATAAGCGCTTACATATAACAATTATTGTACATCAAACAAACAGAAGTAGAGTCTATGATACCGGATAAGCATGTGACAGAGATTAATACAGAATCAAACAGTCAACTGAGAGCATTGAATAGTTTGAACATAATCGTGGAGCGTCTTCTAGCAAGACCAATAATGAGTAGTTTGAACGGAAGAGACTAACATATAAGGTATTTGCACATATTTGCAATGAAAACAGATATGATTACCGTTCATTAGAGCTCAAAAAAGAGCTGTTTTCCCAATATTTCGTGAGTAAGGAACCAGGAAATAGCAAGGCCCAGCATAAAGGCTAAAAGGAAGTAAGCCAATTTAGGAAGAGAGGGGATCCCCGCAGCTGAGCGGAGCCCCACAATCTCCCCAAAGAGGAGTTCCGGAAAATATAAAACAGAATGAAGACGACCCCAGACCAAACTCCAGTAATACTGTGATGCGGGACAAGCATACTTAACAGGAATTTAATAGACCAAAGGCAAATGGCATGTCCAGCATCAAGTGCTCTGGATGGCTTTCCAATTAGCTGACCTATCGGGAGTATATGTCCACTTGGAAAAGCAGTACTGAGGAAAGAAGAAAAAAAATCAGATCTAGTTTATGAGTGATGGGGGGGCTGAGAAAAGGTGAGCTCTAAGTCGGATGGGCAAAGCAGCTTCCATATATCTACTCGCACAAGATCTTTCATCAGAGCTGGCAGGGTGTAGAGACTCTTGGGTGGACCACGCGTTCTAGGCAACAATCTATCTATCAAAGGATCAAATACTTGGCAAAAGTCACCACCGGGTAACAGTAACAGGGTCATCCACATTCGGAACATAAATACAAATACACGGAATTCACAATCTCCAACCTAGAATATACACAGGCCCAACTACCCTCCCCATCAAAGCTAGTATCCAGTACAGTGGGTGGCAAAGATTTCTCAACCAAGATGGCTACCCCGCACCGCTTAGAAACAGCGGGAGAAAGGCAGCCATCATATAAGGTGTGGCAGTAAGTTTCAGTGATGCAACGAAGGTGAAATGGGGTTCCGGAAGAAACACTACATCAGTATGGTCATGATTAAAATAACAAGAACGGTCATTCTTTTGATTGGACCATTAATGCCTCTTCCGTTCAATGACAAGAGTATACAAAAGGCCATACAACAAAGTCAAACATTCTGAGAAAGAAACATGATGGCGCACCGAGTTGCGCAATGTCCCTCATATCAACTATGAATGACTATACACACGATCTGATAAAAATAAACCAATAAAGTCATGAAGCGCCCTATATAACAGGAGAAGCACCGAAGTGCCTTAGAGAAGAAGCAAAACCCCAGAAATTACTGGCGACCTGATGTCTGCGGGGTGAAACCCCAGAGAAGGCCTAATTGAGACAGATAAGCGGTATAGCTGTGCGTGCTCCGAATCCAACCGAGGTGCACATCATGGAGGAAAAGGAGACCGAGAAAGGTAGATATTAAAGAAAGAAAGGTCCAGGCAGTCTCTATTCCAGACAATGATCACCACGTCGGGTCATTCAAAATGACGGGCAGTTCCAGCGGAGTCTATCCGAGTTGCTAACTTAGCGCATCTGGTCTGCCTCTTTGGAATCTAAAAATGTTGCTAGCAGAGCAGGATCTTCGAAGGTGCTAGTTTGGTTATGGAGAGTCACTCTGAGCTTCGCCGGATATAAGAGGCCAAAGCGAGCCTGTAACTGTTGAAGTCTAGGTCGAAAAGCAAGGAGTCCCTTCCGCCGGTCTGCTGTGGCCTTTGCCAAGTCGGGGAAGAAGGAGACCTTATGATCTTCAAACTGCAGATGTTGAATCACCCGGGCTGCTTCGAAAATTTGCTCAACTTGCTGATACCTCAGTAATCGAAAGATAATGGGCCGGGGGGTCGTCCGATTAAGTGCGATGTTGGTGGGAGCACGATATGCGCGGTCAATTTCCAGAGCTCCGTAAAAGGTAATCTTCAGCAAGGAGGGGAGAGTTTTAACCAGAAATTCTCTAAGATCTCCTGCTTCCGCACCCTCTGGTACTCCTATGAGCCTGACATTGTTGCGACGGGCTCGATTATTGCAATCCTCTAACTCTTTTTGAAGATTCTGTATCTGCCGCTCAGCCTTGTCCAAGTTCACCAAGCGCTCCGCGTGCGAATCGAGGACCCCCGCCATGTTGTCCAGCCGTAGTGAAAGACCTTCAAGCCGGTCCTGAAGCATACCGAAATCTTCTCGCATGGCTCGGAGCGCTTCTCCGTTGGACTGCACCAGTTCCTTCACACCGCGTATTTCCTCCAAGATCTCCTGCTGCATTTCGGGGCTTACCCGAAGTGGAACCATCTTTAGTGGGGAAGACAACTCTGTTTTGGAGCGTTTTCCATGTGAAGAAGAGGGAGAGCCAAAGTCCAAGCGCACTGGCTTGTGGGCCGCCATTCCCCCCAAGGCACCCCGGTGAGTTCGGAGTAAAATATTAAGTTTATGTAGATATTAAGTCAGGATTCTGAGTAGGCCCCTCGGGAGCTTCAGCACGAAGCGTCTACCCCGCTGGACATCAGGCTCCGCCCCCCCCGGCGTGCTCGTTTTTATCTTTTCTGGGGGCCCACAATTTTTGTTGGCGTAGGGCCTCACTCAAGGTAAATCCGGCCCTGGTCAGTAGGCTTGATGGGTCTCGGCAAACTCTCCCTAACATCTCAGATTTTGTCACCTGGCAGATAGCAGACCTCTCTGGATTTCAAGTCTAGTCTGTAGATGGATGCCTCAGTACCCCTCAGAAGAGAGTCACTAACCACCACTACCCTTTGCTTCCTCGTGGTGACTGATTCTGTAACTTTGGGGTGCTCGAGCTGTGTTTCCTCCCTTTACTGGGATGCTTTCACCTCTTCCACTTCTAGAGCTGTATATTGGTTCTTCAGTTCAAGGATTGGAGGAGTTGAGTTGGTGATTCTGTAGGCCCTGGTGACTCATGTCCAACTTTCATCATTTTGTAGGCTCCTATCTTCACCTATGCTGGAGAGCTTGGATGATTCAAGATGCATTTCATCAATATACTTCTCACTGTCTTGAATGCTCCTCAGTCTTTCTATCTCTTCTCTGAGCTCCTCCATTTGTTTTCTGAGAGCTACAGCATGCAGGCATCCTGCACATGGAACCGGATCTTCAACTGGCATCAGGCTCTCTGTCTGGACAGAGGCAGAAGCTGCAACTTGGGCAACAGCTTTGGCAATATGATTTTTCCCAGCCATTGTTCAATTAGAGGAGTTTCAATACTTATTGAAGTAAAAGTGAGAGACCCACCAAACCCCCTGCCTGTTCCTCAGCTGTCCTTAACCTCTTCTAAGTGTGCTCTAACAGGGCTGTTCTAAGTTCCTGTGTATAGCTAATTGGTGAGTTGCCATATAAAGCAAGAATGCTTACATAGGGTGGGTGGGAGCTAGGGAGGGTATGGAGGGACCTAACACCTGATGAGGTCAGTGGCTTCAAAGAGCTAGCAAGTTGGAACAAAAAACAATGAACTCTGTCAGAGCTTTGCCCAGTACCACAAACAATTCCCCCTTTGCAGTATAGAAAAAAAAAGAATTAGCTTTTACAAGTGAAACTCAAAATCCCTTCAAGAGCTTTCAAGCAGAGAGATTGTAGTTAAAAGCCACACAGTATTACCTTACTTGCAACCGAATCCCTGTTAGGAATGTCCTTCAAGGATACATCCTTCTGAACCATGTGCTCTTGGATGACTGTCGACTTTCTCCTAGTATGTAGTTTAAAAGCTGCTCTATCTCCTTTTTAAAGGTTAATGCCAGCAGTCTGGTACCATCTAAGTTAAGGTGGAGCCCATCCCTTTAAAAAAGCCCCTCCCTTCCCCAGAATGTTGCCCAGATCCTAACAAATCCAAAGCCCTCTTCTTTGCACCATTGTCTCATCCACGCATAGAGACTACGGAGCTATGCCTGCCTTTTGAGTCCTACGCGTGGAATAGGAAACATTTCAGAGAATGCTACCATGGAAGTTCTGGATTTCAACTTCCTACCTAAAAGCCTACATTTGGCCTCCAGAACCTCCATCCTACACATTCCTAGGTCATTGGTGCCAACATGTATCAAGACAGCAGACTCCTCCCCAGCACTATCTAAAACCTTGTCTAGCTACCTTCACACCAGGTCCTCACGTCCACCAGCCATCCAGCAATCTAAATGTCTAATGATTGAATCGCCAACTGTAACAGCGGTCCTAACTCTTCCCTCATGGGCACATGGCCCTGGAGAAACCTTCTCAGTGCGAGAGGGTTTTACATTTCCTGGTGAACAGGTCCTAGCTACAGGATCACTTCTTGCCACACCAAGGTGATGATCTTCTTTCACATGACCTCTATCCTCCATGGCAACTGAGAGGCTGCCAGATTGAAGGAGGGACTTCAGTACTACATCCTTGTAGGTCTTGTCTATGTTCCTTTCTGTCTTTCTTATGTCCTCCAAATCTGCTACTCTAGCCTCCAGAGATCAGAATTGTTCCCTGAGAGCAAAGAGCTCCTTGTACCTAATGCACATGTAAGAAACCTCACCAACTGGGAGAAAATCGTACTTGCTCCTTAAAACCTCCTTCCTGTGTGCTGTGCTTTTCCCTTCAAATCAATGTGTTTATACTCCAAATTTTCTGTCATGATTGACAAACTACAATCTGTAATCAAACCGCTACTTATCGCTGGAAGTAGCGGTATACAAATGTATACTAAATAAATAAAAATAAATAAATAAAAAATGTGACACTCATTGCAAAAGACTGCTGTCTGCATCCTTTTTAAAGGTTTGTTTCGCTGTTTAAGTTGTTTACTTGAAGTCGCTAGGGATATTGTGCTGATACAACTATACCAATTATCTTTAAAGGACTTTGTTCACCTCATGTTTAATTAACTTCAGGGCCTTAATCTATTCCTGGTGATGATAACCAGCTGAACCTGAAAGTGGTATTGGCAACCCTTCCCCCTTTAAGAGGTTTAAGAGCCTATAAAGCTAAAATTATGCCTGAGATGGGCAGGAGTTGGGGTGGGTGGGAGGGAGTTAACACTTAGTAAAAGCTGGCTTGCTATACAGGTCCTAGACCTGTGCTTCTATGGGAATCTGTTAACAATTTCCTGAGTGATTCACACAGCCCTTAGTTTGATAGAGGGAGTCATTTAACTTTTCACTTAGCTATAATACCTGTTGTTGCTGTTAAGTGCCGTCAAGTCGGTGTCGATTCATGGTGACCCTCTTAATAGTTGTCCTAAACTGTGGTCGGTCTTCAATGACGTGGCTCATTGTTTATAGAGTGGCACCCATTGCTGCTGTTATTGTATCAACCCATCTCATTGCTGGCCGTCCTCTTTTTGTGTTGACCAAGCATGTTGTCTTTCTCTAAGACCTCTCTCTTTGCATGATATGTCCAAAGTATGTAAGTTGAAGTCTTGTCATCTGAGCTTCTAAAGAAAGCTTCGGTTTCATCTCCTCTAGTACTGACTAGTTTGTTCTTCCGGCAGTTCATGGTATATGCAGAATTCTTTGCCAGCACCATAATTGAAAGGCATCGATTTTCTTTCTGTCTAACTTCTTCACTGTCCAACTTTCACATCCATATAACGTTATTGAAAATACCATGGCTTGGACAAGTTGAATCTTTGTATGGGGAGAGGCATCTCTGCTCTGGAGAATCTTGTCTAGGTCCTTCATAGCTATTCTGCCAAGAGCAATGCATCATCTGATTTCTTGACTGCTTGTTGTTTCTTTATTGATTACATAAGAACATAAGATAACATAAGATATGCCATACTGGGTCAGACCAAGGTCCATCAAGCCCAGTATTCTGTTTCCAACAGTGGCCAATCTAGGTCATACGTACCTAGCAGTTTCCCCAAGGGACACAGGTTCCACAATGCTTGTATTGGTTCAAGCATTGATATCCTGGGTCCCTTCTTAATAATGGTTTATGGACCTTTCCTCCAGGAACTTGTCCAAACCTTTTTTAAAACCCAGCTACACTAACAGCCTTTACTACATCCTCCGGTAACAAATTCCAGAGTTTGATTACACGTTGAGTGAAAAAATATTTTCTTTTATTAGTCTTAAATAGTTTACCCTGTAGCTTCATTGCTTGTCCCCTAGTCTTTCTATATTCTGATAAGGTAAACAATCGATCTACGTTTACCCGTTCCACTCCGTTCATTAATTTATAGACTTCTATCATATCTCCCCTCAGCCGTCTCTTTTCCAGGTTAAAGAGCCCCAACCTTTTTAGCCTTTCTTCATAGGAGTAGCCTTCCATCCCCTTTACCATTTTGGTGGCTCTTCTCTGAACCTTTTCTAAAATTGCTATATCCTTTTTAAGATATGGCGACCAGAATTGCACACAATATTCAAGGTGCGGTCTCACCATGGAACGATATAGAGGCATTATAATATCTTTTGTTTTATTTTCCATTCCTTTCCTTATCATACCTAGCATTCTATTTGCTCTCTTGGCCGCCGCTGCACACTGGGCCGAGGGTTTTAACATGGTATCCACAAGGACGCCTAAATCTTTTTCTTGGGTGGTGGTTCCTAATGTGGAACCTTGCATCGTGTAACCATAGTTTGGGTTGTTCTTCCCTAGGTGCATAACCTTGCACTTCTCCACATTAAATTTCATCTGCCATTTTGATGCCCAGTCTTCCAATTTATCAAGATCCTCTTGCAATTTTCCACAATCCTCCTGGGTTTTAACAACTTTAAATAGTTTTGTGTCATCAGCAAATTTGATAACCTCACTCGTTATTCCACTTTCCAGGTCATTTATGAATATGTCAAAAAGCAGCGGACCCAGCACAGATCCCTGGGGTACACCACTATTCACCTTTCTCCATTGGGAAAATTGGCCATTTAGCCCTACCCTCTGCTTTCTATCTTTTAACCAGTTCCTGATCCACAGTAGTACACTGCCTCCTATCCCATGACTCTTTAGTTTTGCCAAAAGTCTCTGATGAGGGACCTTGTCAAAGGCTTTCTGAAAGTCCAGATACACAATATCAACCGACTCACCTTTGTCCACCTGTTTATTCACTCCTTCAAAAAAACATAACAGATTAGTAAGACAAGATCTTCCTTGTCTAAAGCCATGTTGGCTGTCTCCCATTAGGTCATGACTATCTATATGCTGAGTAATTTTATTCTTTATGATGGTTTATACAATTTTTCCCGGTACTGATGTCAGGCTCACCGGTCTGTAGTTTCCCGGATCACCCCTCGAACCCTTTTTAAAAATTGGTGTTACATTGGCGATCCTCCAATCCTCAGGTATTAGAGATTATTTTAATGATAGTTCACAGATTACTGATAGCAGGTCTGCAATCTCAAATTTCAGTTCTTTCAACACCCTTGGATGTATACCATCCGGCCCAGGTGATTTGCTACTCTTCAGTTTATCTAATAGTTGTAGGACATCTTCCCGATGTATCGATATTTCCTTCATCCAAGTAGGTTAAAATTGTCAAATATAGTCAAGGGGCAAGATGGCGGCTTAGACAGTGGTGTCTTCAGATGCCGGATTCTGCGATGTCATAAAGAAATGGGAAGCTGTTCAAGGAGACTCCTCAACTTGCCAAAACTATCCCTTCTCTGGTTACCTCAATTCCCGGACCGATGGATGTTTTTGTATGGTGCTTGGAGAGTCCCCTTCAGCAAACCGGTGTTATTCTGCTCTTGGAAGCGTTGGGGCTGGATAGTTCAGCGTCTTCTTCTGGATGCGACCTTACATCGGAGCTGCAAAAACCTCCCACTCTGCTGGTTGGGGATCTCCACTCAGCTATTCCTGCTCGCCGGACCTCCAATGTGGGGAATGACTGGCGCGTGGAAGGAGGTGACTTAGCTGATTTGGAAATGGTGATAGAATCTGGGGCTTCTTCATCTGCTCTGGTTGCGTGAGGTACTGAGTTCTTGAAGGAGGTGACAGAGGTGGCAGAGGTGATTTGGCGTGGCTCCTCGCGACAGAGTACTGGAGGTTCCTCTGCTGCTGCTGAGCCTACGGCTGGCTCTGGTTTGGCAGCACCTTTGGTGTTTCCTTTGCAGCATCCTAATACATTTACCTTGGAGTCGATCTGGATGGCTATTTCTTCACTTGGTTGAGCAATTTAATGGTTTGGCAATGCAAGCACATTCTAACTCTCAGGTGTCTCTGGATAATATGAGAGAGATCTCTGAAGTCAAGGAGGCAATTGGGAAAGTGCAATTGGAAGTTCAGAAGCATGAGACTTATTATTCCTCTATGATGAAGGATATTTCTAATTTAAGATTTAAGAGTGAACTTTTAGAGAATCAAGTGCGTTCTATGAATTTGCGCTTAGTTAATTTTCCTCGTTCACCTTTGGTCTCTGCTAGAGATATCTTGAAAATGAATATGCAGGATGTTTTGGGGATCCCACCTGAGTCCCATCCCCCTTTATCCAGAGTATATTATATTCCATCTCAGAAAAAGGTTTCTGGGGGGACTCGGTCAGATTCTCTTTCTAATTTGCAAAATGCAGATATTCTTAATATATCTAAAGTTTTGTAATCTTCTGATGCTGAATCTGTGATTTCCTCAACTTTATTAATTTCCTTAGCATTATCGTCTGACCAGGAGTGGTTCCTTAAGTTGTACTTCAAGAAGCGCTCCATTCTCTTTAAGGGTTTGTTGGTTACTATGTATCCAGACCTGGCCTGTGAGACTCAACAGCAACGGAAGGATTTTCTAGTGCTTAAGCCAGGGGTTTCTCAACTAGAGAGGGTTTTTTTTTTAAATTTCCATGTAAATGTCTAGTATGTTTGCAGTCTCAGAATTATGTATTTTATGACCCCATTCAGTGGGCATCTTTTGTCAGCTCCCGCCTCTCTATGGAGGGAGTTAGTTAGCTCTTCGTCTTTGCAGTGGTAATTTTTGGAAGTGGATTAACCTGCCTGTTTTGTTTTTCCTCTCATGTTTGTAATAGTTTACTTTTCTCTTCTTGTCCCGCAAGGTTGTGGGGCTTGTAGGCTTTTGGGGGTTAATATTTTTCTTATTTCGTAATGTTTCCTTACTATGTAACCTTGAAGCCTTTTTTTCTTTTTCAAGTATTGTGCTTGAATTTTGTAAATTTATAAAGACATAATAAAAAAAATTGTCAAATATTTCAATTTCTTCTCCATCAATGATGAACTTATTGATTTTGACAGCTGTCAGGATCTTTGTCTTCTTTACGTTAAGGTGCAGGACCATTTTAAGACTTTGTTCCTTGATCTTGAGAAGCAAATGTTTCAGATCATCTTCACTTTCAGCCAGTAAGGTGGTATCATCAGCATAGCGATGGTTGTTGATGAGTCCTCCACCAATTTTCACACCTTGGTTGTCTTCATAGAGTCCTGCTTCTCTGATGATTTGTTCTGCATATAAATTAAACAGGCAGGGGAAAAATATGCAGCATTGCCGTACACCTTTGCTGATTTTAAACTATTCTGTTTCTCCTTGTTCTATTCAAACTGTTGCTTCCTGATCAATGTAAAGGTTGTGCAAGAGAACTATTAGGAGTTGTGGTATACCCATGCCTCTTAAGGTAGCCCAGAGATTCTCATGTTTTACACAGTCAAAAACCTTGCTGTAGTCAATATAACATATAGATATCCTTTTGGTATTCTTTTGTCTTTTCAAGGATCCACCTCACATTTGCGATGATGTCTCTCGTTCCTCACCCTTTCCTGAACCCTGCTTGCACATCAGAAAGTTCTTGTTGCAGGTATGGTTGTAGTCTCTGCTGAATGATCTTGAGTAAAATGTTTTGACATGTGGTATGAGAGTGATTGTGCAATAATTTCCACAGTCAGTTGGATCACCTTTCTTCAGAATTGGTATAAACACATATCTTTTCAGTCAGTTGGCCATGATATTGTCTTCCAAATTTCCTGGCAGAGTTTTGTAAGTATGGTAACAGCTGCATCTGATTACTGTAATACTTCAATGGGAATGCCATCAATACCTGGTACTTTGTTCTTTAATAAGGCTTTCAATGTTGCTTTGACTTCTTCTTTCATCACCAATGGCTCCTGATCATAAGGTATAGGTTGAAACGGCTGTTGGTCCACTTGTTCTTTAATCATATAAAACCTCTGTATATTTCTTCTACCTTTTCTTGATCTTCTCAGCATCATTCAACATGGATCATTGAGCATCTTGTAGTATTCCAATTTGAGGCTGGAATTTTTTAACTCTCGTAGCTTTAGGAAAGCTGATCTTGTTCTTCCTCTAATAGTTTCTGATTCTATTTCCTTGCATGCGTCATTGTAGTATTTCTTGTGTGCTCCTGCTGCACATTGGAAGTCTCTATTGAGTTCTGTGATTGCCTCTCTCTTCCCTCTGGCTTTAGCTTTTCTGTGTTTCTGGGCAATTTTCAGGGTTTCTTCAGTCATCCGTTTTGGTTGTTTTTGCTTTTTCACCTTTTGTAGAGATTTCTCACTTTCCTCCAATACAACCTTTTTGATGTCATCCCATAACTCTTCTGGAGCTCTGTCATTTGTATCTAATGCAGAAAATCAATTTTGCAGGCAGTCTTTAAATTCCAGTGGTATGTTCTCAAGGTCATATTTTGCTACATTCACGAGGAGCTTGCTCTTTTTCAACTTTAGCTTAAGTTTGCATACTAGTAATTGGCGATCTGTACCATATTCGGCTCCAGGTTTTGTCTTTGTTGATGTTATAGAGCTTTTCTATTTTTGACTTCCACTGATGTAGTCAATTTGATTTCTGTACAATCTATCGGATGAAGTCTACGTGTGCAGTCAGCACTTGTGTTGCTGGAAGAAGGTGTTTGAGATGAATAGATCATTGGTCTTGCAGAATTCTATCAGTCTTTCTCCAGCTTCATTTCTGTTGTCAAGTCCATATTTTCCAACCACTTTGTCTTCTTCTTTGTTGCCAACTTTTGCATTCCAGTAACCCATGACTATCAGAATATCCTGTTTGCATATCCTGCCAGTTTTAGCTTGTAGTTGTTCATAGAATTCATCAACTTCTTCCTCTTCTGCATTGTATTACATTACATTTCTTGCAAGTTTGTTCTTGATTATAAATGCAACATCATTTCTTCTTTGTCTTTCATTTCTAGTATAGTATACCATATGATCATCAAATGCAAGTGCCCAATGCCTGTCCATTTCAGTTTGCTGACACCCAACAGATCGAGTTGTGCACTTTCTATTTCATTTTTGATCTCCTCCAACTTCCCTTGGTTCATGCTTCATACGTTCCATATCCCAATATGTAAGACATCTTTGCAGCTTCTGACTCTCATTTCATGCACAGCTACATCAACAGTCAGAGGTCCCAAGGGCTTTAATCCAACCACATCATAAATGCTGGCTTTACTATGAAAAGTCTTCATCTCATCCCCAGTAGCCAGTTGAGTGCCTTCCGACCCCGGGTCTGATCTTCCAGCACTATAGTGCAATTTGTTTTGCTGTGACTATCCATTGGGTTTTCAGGGCATGATACGGAATTAGATTGCCAGGCCTTTTTTCTGCACAGGTAATTCTAGTGTTGTTGCTGTTATCACAGAAATGTGATTCTCCGCTGCCAACACCTTCTCATTCTGCTGCTGCCCAGGTGGCACCTCAGCTGAGACCTGTCTATCTTGGGAGACCCTGCCAGTAGTTAAGCTACCGATAGCTTAACTACTGGCACACAAGCCCTTGCAGCACGACAAGCTGCAAGCGAGGGCACCTTTTTAAAACAAATTCCCAGATCTCTTGCCTCCTAAGTGGAAAGCATCTTTGTAAAGGTATCTGGAAACAATTTCTTTCTTTCATCTCAAAGACTATTTTACCCTATTCTTCCTTCTATGCTAAGCTATACTCTGATTTGATTTAAATTAAAAGCTCGTTGCTGATATTAGGGCCCTGACAGATTTAATTTAAACTATAAGCTCTCTGCTGTTTTAAATTTAAACTAAAAGCTCTCTGCTGATATTGGGCCCTGACTAATTTTTGAATTTAAAGTAAAAGCTATCTGCTGACTGAGTTTTAAATTTAAATTAACAGCTCTGTGCTGATACTAGGCTCTGAATGAGTTAACAAATACACTGGATTTTAAAATACACAGATTTCAGTTTTAACCCAAAGAATTCCCTTTTCCCCAAGATTTAGAGAATTTCCATAAGTAAATACAAGTGCAGATGTCTTTCCAGCAGAAGGAGTCCTTTTTGGTAACATAGTAACATAGTAACATAGTATATGACGGCAGATAAAGACCATCATGGTCCATCTAGTCTGCCCAGCAAGGTGGCAAGAGTAGGTGCACCTGCTGCTCCTGCAGGTCATCTCTCTCAATACCTTTGTTTAGCGGTGTACCCACAGCTCTGTGCAGGTCACCCCTATTTGTTGAGATAGCAGAGATAGTCAGGGTTATTTTGATTTTATCCTGTTGCTATAAAGGGATCCACTGTGTCTGTCCCATGCCATTTTGAATACTGTCACTGTATTTGCTTCCATCACTTCCATCGGGAGGGCATTCCAAGCATCCACCACACTTTCAGTGAAAAAGTATTTCCTGACGTTGCCTTTCATTTCAACCCCTTGCAGCTTCATGTTATGCCCTCTAGTATTGCAGCTTCCCCATCTTTGAAAAAGGTTTGTTTGTTCATTAATACTCTTTAAGTATTGTCATGAGGTAGACAGCACAAAACCTGGAATATTAAAGGGTAGTGCAGAGGAAGAGCTTACCTGCCAGGAGTTAGATAACACAGACCCTGAGATATTAGAATGTAAAAAGAAAGAAGAGCTTACCTTGCAGCCACAGGTGCAGTTGCAGCATTCACAATGTAGAGAGGCAGGGAAAAGGAAAACAAACTTTCCACATGGTTTTAGTGACGCAGTAAGAATTGAGGGTTCCAATCAGGCTCACCTGGACCCAGACTCACGTTCTACGTTAGTTGAGCAGAGAGATAAAAACAGGTGGGAAATCCCACAGAGGCAGAAGTGGAAGGAGAAGGAGAAGGAGAAAGGAGAAGGGAAGCTGGAGCCTGGATTAGGGCTGGAGCAGGAGTTTTTCTGTGAGGAGGAAAGCAGAGACCAAAGGAAGTCTGACTGCAGTTCCTGGCAGGCTTGGAGAGAAGGTGAGAACAGAACTTCCAAGCAGTTACAGACAGACACGTTGCCTTGGAGAACCAGGGCTGAAGAAAGGCAGGCTGATAAACCCAGGAGAGCTAAGAAAGACAGTAGCAAAGTCTTCCCAGCCAGAGGGGTCCTCATACCGAGGCAAACAGCCCAGCCAACAGAAGGCAGAGGTCACGTCCAGGGAAGCTCACTGAAGGCAGGAAGTGAGTTTCCTTCAGTCAAGCACAGTAACCGGTGTTCCCAAAGAAGAGCAGGCTGCAGGGCAGAGAGAAAGCCTTGGCTAGAAGCAGAGGAGGTTGAAACCATCTTCTCCACAGGAAAAGATAAGTACCCTATCTGTTGTGAAGGGAGAGAAGGGGGTCTCCGTGGGAGAAGCCAGGCTTACAACAGGCTAGTGAACACTTATTGGCCTAAGCCGTGGGAAGAAATCCCCAGCACAGCTCCTGCTATCTGGGACACCCAAAAGCAACTCCTACTTGCAGCAACTGAGGTTTCCCCAGGGCAAGGCTCGGAGAGCAGCGTCACAGGGGCTCAGTGTCCATACACAGGACCAGGTCCTGGCCCTATGCAGTGGGAGAGCTATAGCACAGAAAACATCCCTGAGCCCATGGAATGTGCTTTATGTGTGGCTGATAACATAGAGTCTCTCTGTTAAGTAAAGGGGCAAGAAAGAAAGTGTATTTCTGCACATTGGAATGTGATGGACTATTAATTGCTGGAAAGAAGCATAATTATTATTTGTTAAGCATCCTCTACACCGGTGAAGCAACCGTTCTTTTCTGTTGTCCTTATTCTATGACATCCTCAAGGGAAAGGGAATAAAACCCAACCTTAATTTTACTCTGGTCACGACTACAGTGTCCTTAATTTCCACAACTCAAGGCTATACCCGGGTCTAGGCAACCGCCTAGGACCGGCGTGGTCTCACAAATGGCGTAGTTCTTGGATGCCAGAAAAGAGGACACCGTACAAGAGGGATGGAGTCACCAGCGCCAGAGGACGCAACCAGGACGGCGGTGGAACCACGCCCAGACAATTCACAGGATCGGGAGCAGTCGAGGACCTTCTCAAGGCCAGAATCACCACCTGACTCAGGTAATAGTATCTGGGTACATCCAGGGTGGGATTCTGAGGAGGTATCTGAGGGACTGAGAATCCTAGTCTGGTAGCATTGGAAAAAAAAAAAAAAAAGAGAGGTTCCGCACTTGTTTTTTTTTTTTTTTCTTCTCTGATTATTGCAGGTTGTCAACATGGAGACGCCAGCGGATATCCTGAAGTGGATGGGACTCCAGTTTGAGAAGCAACGCGAACTTGCCCAGCAGTGCCAAGAACAAGCCCTAGCCACCATGCAGATACAGCAAAAGCCGCTGACGGACTTGTTGAAGGTGGTACTGCAGGAGCGGCAAGCCGAGAAGAAAACCGAAGGACACTTTGGTGGGGTAGGCCCACAGACATGTGGAATTTTGTCTTTTGGACAGTGGTCAGGAAAAGACAATATAGACGATTTTCTTGAAGCCTTTGAACGTGTAGCTCGTGGTGCAGGCTGGCCCGAGCAACAATGGGCGGTTCGCCTAGCTACCTCCCTGACGGGAGAAGCCCTGGCGGCATACAAGGCTATGCCAGCCGCCCAGGCTAATGAGTATACTAATGTGAAAGCAGCCATACGGCATAGGCTAGGCCTGTCACCTATGGTATACCGGAGAATGTTGAGAGCTACCAAAATCCAACAAGGTGAAACTCCGAAGGCACTAGGCCAACGGATTCATAGCCTAGTATGTAAGTGGCTCATGCCAGAAGGGAAGACAATAGAAAGCATTTTAGATATGCTTGTGTTAGAGCAGTTCTTTGAAGCTGTGCCAGCTGATGTAAGGTCATTCCTCACTCTACAGAATTGCCAGACGACAGACGAGGCTGCTCTCCTAACAGAGAGATTCATGGAGGCTCAGGTAGCCCATGGATCATACAGAGGAGTGAGCGACTCGCGTGGCATGGCAAACTCTGGTAGAATAATGAAAGACCCAGGGTTAAGTATACCAGCTACAGAAAAATGTAGGAGTAAAGGTATAGCAAATGACTCTCGCATAGTATGTTTTAAATGTGGGAGGAGGGGTCACAAGAGGTATGAATGCAAAGAGCACACAGCACTAATGGGTGAAAAAGCACAATACAAGCAAGAAGGCTTTCGCCTTGAGGTGGAGGTGCAGGGGGTGTTGGCCAAGGCTTTATTGGATTCAGGAACTGAACAAACAATGGTGTCAGAAAAATTTTGGGGCCTTCTACAGGATAGTGAGGCAGTTCCCCTGAATCAGCCAGAAGGCAATAGCAAGATCCGTTGTATACACGGGTCATCCACCTCTTATCCTCAATACAGAGTGTTAGTAAAAGCGCTAGGCACACATAGGAAACTCCTAGTAGCAGTAATTCCCCGTTTACCCTATGACATAGTCTTAGGTCAAGATTGGCCACATTTTTATAGGGGCATAGGGGAGGGCAGGCAAGAAAAAAGGGGACTAGTGTCCACAAGGTCCCAGGCCCACAGTTCACGGGAGAACTTTGAATCCGAGGAGGCTAGTGACCCTCCTTCGGAGGAAGAAGCTGCACCTCAGGGAGAAGAAGAGGATAAACCCCTAGAGGAAGGGCTAGGAGAACTACCCAGCCATGAAGGTTTGATCAACCCTCCAAAGAAAGCAGATGAGAAAAGTAAGGGTGATAAGAGGCGAGAGCGCCACAATAGGGCCCAGCTAAGGGCAGGGGCAGGAGAGGGAATAGGTTTTCCCTGGGTACCCGAAGAGCTAGTACAAAAGTTTCCCTCATTTGCGAAGGAACAAAAAGCGGATCCCGCCTTAAGGCGCGCTTTTGAATATGCCCAGTCCGATGAAGAGGCTCTTCCCAGATTTTTTCTAGAAGGGGAGTTGCTGTATAGGGAAAGTAACGATCCACAGACTGGGGCTGTGAGGAAACAGCTGGTAGTACCCACTGCTTTTAAGGCAACGGTAATGAGGTTGGCCCATGACCACCCGGTAGGAGCGCACAAAGGGGTTGTAGGTACCCTGGTTCAGGTGCTGGCCCGTTTCTATTGGCCAGGTGTGTTCCAGGAAACCAAGCGTTTCTGCGAGGCATGCCCTGCGTGTCAGAGGGTCTCTGCCGCAAAACCAAAGGGGGTGCCCTTGATACCAATACCCACTATATCCGAACCGATACGACGGATGGCGATGGACATCATAGGTCCCTTAGTAAAGACCCCTTAGAGGGTTCCAATATATCCTAGTCATAATGGATCAGGCCATCCGGTTCCCCTGGGCTATACCGCTGAGGAACATTTCAGCAAGAACAATAGCAGGGGAACTAATCAAGATATTTTGTGAAGTAGGGTTCCCGAAGGAAATGCTAACGGATAGGGGGAGCAATTTCCTATCCCGGTACTTGACCCAAGTCTGGGATGCCTCCGGGATCCGTCACTTGAAAACATCAGCATACCATCCCCAGGCCAACGGGATGGTAGAACGGTTTAATCAGACCCTCAAACAATTGTTAAGGCGGGGATTAGACGGGAAAATGGCTGATTGGGACATTATGCTCCCATTTGCTTTGTATGCAAGCAGGGAGCGCACACAGGCCTCATTAGGAGTTTCCTCATACGAATTAATGTTCGGCCGAGCTCCAAGGGGCATCCTTGACATTTTAAGGGATCAGTGGGTGGAGCCAAAACGAGAGGAAGTAGGAATACTTCAGTTCCTACAGGAACTTAGATCGCGGTTGCAGAGGGCCTCACAAGCGGCTGAACAACATTTACAGGGTAGTCAACGGCTGCAGAAAAAATATTACGACCGGGGGAAAAAGCCCCATCAGCTCACAATTGGGGATAAGGTAGTTGTGATGGTAGCGGACCCTGGTCCGAAATTTGAAGCTCAGTGGAGGGGGCCCTACACGGTAATAGATCGCAAGGGACCAGTCTCTTACATTGTGGAAACGGACAAGGGACGCCGTCAGGTGTATCACATCAATGTCCTGAAGCCCTGGCAGGAGCGGACAGCAGCAGTTGGGAAGTTGCAGGTACAGCAGCCGGTCAAGGCGAATGCCGTAACCGGTATTTCGTGCTGTAAGGACATATGTCCCCCAGTCCGAAATAGCTTAAGAGGGGGGATATGTCATGAGGTAGACAGCACAAAACCTGGAATATTAAAGGGTAGTGCAGAGGAAGAGCTTACCTGCCAGGAGTTAGATAACACAGACCCTGAGATATTAGAATGTAAAAAGAAAGAAGAGCTTACCTTGCAGCCACAGGTGCAGTTGCAGCATTTACAATGTAGAGAGGCAGGGAAAATGAAAACAAACTTTCCACATGGTTTTAGTGACGCAGTAAGAATTGAGGGTTCCAATCAGGCTCACCTGGACCCAGACTCACGTTCTACGTTAGTTGAGCAGAGAGATAAAAACAGGTGGGAAATCCCACAGAGGCAGAAGTGGAAGGAGAAGGAGAAGGAGAAAGGAGAAGGGAAGCTGGAGCCTGGATTAGGGCTGGAGCAGGAGTTTTTCTGTGAGGAGGAAAGCAGAGACCAAAGGAAGTCTGACTGCAGTTCCTGGCAGGCTTGGAGAGAAGGTGAGAACAGAACTTCCAAGCAGTTACAGAAAGACACGTTGCCTTGGAGAACCAGGGCTGAAGAAAGGCAGGCTGATAAACCCAGGAGAGCTAAGAAAGACAGTAGCAAAGTCTTCCCAGCCAGAGGGATCCTCATACCGAGGCAAACAGCCCAGCCAACAGAAGGCAGAGGTCACGTCCAGGGAAGCTCACTGAAGGCAGGAAGTGAGTTTCCTTCAGCCAAGCACAGTAACCGGTGTTCCCAAAGAAGAGCAGGCTGCAGGGCAGAGAGAAAGCCTTGGCTAGAAGCAGAGGAGGTTGAAACCATCTTCTCCACAGGAAAAGATAAGTACCCTATCTGTTGTGAAGGGAGAGAAGGGGTCTCCGTGGGAGAAGCCAGGCTTACAACAGGCTAGTGAACTCTTATTGGCCTAAGCCGTGGGAAGAAATCCCCAGCACAGCTCCTGCTATCTGGGACACCCAAAAGCAACTCCAACTTGCAGCAACTGAGGTTTCCCCAGGGCAAGGCTTGGAGAGCAGCGTCACAGGGGCTCAGTGTCCATACACAGGACCAGGTCCTGGCCCTATGCAGTGGGAGAGCTATAGCACAGAAAACATCCCTGAGCCCATGGAATGTGCTTTATGTGTGGCTGATAACATAGAGTCTCTCTGTTAAGTAAAGGGGCAAGAAAGAAATTGTATTTCTGCACATTGGAATGTGATGGACTATTAATTGCTGGAAATAAGCATAATTATTATTTGTTAAGCATCCTCTACACCGGTGAAGCAACCGTTCTTTTCTGTTGTCCTTATTCTATGACATCCTCAAGGGAAAGGGAATAAAACCCAACCTTAATTTCACTCTGGTCACGACTACAGTGTCCTTAATTTCCACAACTCAAGGCTATACCCGGGTCTAGGCAACTGCCTAGGACCGGCGTGGTCTCACAGTATTTAAAAGTCTATTTCATATCTCCCCTGTCCCTCCGCTCCTCTAGAGTATACATATTTAGGTCTTGTTCTTCCTCTAATAGTTTATGATTCTATTTCCTTGCATGTGTCATTGTAGTACTTCTCCTTGTCTGGTCCTGCTGCATGTTGGAAGTCTCTGTTGAGTTCTATGATTGCATCTCTCACATGTCTTGTGGCACAGGCACCAAATCATGTTGGTCACCTTCCTCTAAACCGTTTCCAGTCTTTTTATTTCCTTTGTGAGATATGGTCTCAAAACAACACAATATTCCAAGCGAGGCTTCACCAGTGACTTTTACAGTGGCATTAGTACCTCCTCCTTTTTGCTGCTAATTCCTCTCTATATGAGATCATCAGAAACAATCACTTCGATGTCCTTTTCCTGATCTGTGCACACTGAACTCTTGCCCCTATTGCAAACAATTTCCTTGGATTTCTGCATCCCAAGTGCATGACACTGCACCTCTTCACATTAAATCTTAACTGCCAAGCATTAGACCATTCTTCCAGCTTTTGCAGATCTTTCCTTTTGTTATCCACTCCCTCAGGGGAGTCCACTCTGTTGCAAATTTTTGTGTCATCTGCAAAAAGACAGACTTTCCCATTCAGTCATTCAGCAATATCACTCACAAATACATTGAACAGTATCGGTCCCAGGACTGATCCCTGGGGCATGCCACTAATTACCTTCCTTTCATCCAAGTGAGTTCTGTTTACCATCATCTGCTGTCATTTGCCAGTCTGGTAGTCCTTCAAGACCTTCAAGTCCTTCATTCTTGCATTGGTCATCTCTAAAAACACTCCCCAAAGGATGCATAATATTGCTGAGCTGCAAAAGTATGCTCTTTTAATGACTATGGCTTTCGGTCTATGGCATCTGTTTCCCACATATCTGAGTACTGGTATTTCTCACAGCAGCTCCCTACATGTGGCTACACCTGTCCCATAAAATGTCCACTCTCTGTCTTGGCTTATTTTGGTCTGTATATATTTGCTATCTGTGGAGCCACCCTGTCTGCCTTTCCACAGTCTGCTTTGTGGCAATGCTTCCCTGGTCAGGCCTATGTGGGCATGGGAGGGGGGCTCCCTGTGCCATCATACCAAGTAGCCAGTCTCCAGATATATCACCACTCTCGCAGCTTGCATAGATCCTGGATTGGGTAAGGATGTAGGCCTCATGGCACAATCTGGGGAATGTTGGCACCACATCAGTCATGTCTCCCAGTGCCTGGCATAGCTGATGTATGGCTGCCTATCACACTGGCACCTGGTGACACTGCGGTCATCCGTAAAGTCTAGGTACTGGCTAAGCCTTCATGTTCTCCCTGAATTGCATACCAGCACACCAGATTCACCCGTGCAAACACACACACACTTCTACTTGTAAGAACGAGTTGTAGAACACAGCAGAAATTTTTCTAAGAACTGACCTTATTCCACATCTCCGGCAGGAATAACGAGCATGTCTGCGGTGAAGTATGAAAATGTACATGAGCTTTTCTGGAATACATTATACATGTCTCTGTGGCAAACCATGCCCCTGTTCCACCTCTCTCATCTGCGAGCTGAGATCCCCATTCAAGTGCTATGGACGTCCCCATGCACCATGTACCAGAATATGCCTGTAGATGATTTCACGAGATACATGTCTCCCGCGCACATGCAAATGGCTTGTTTGGGTTCTGGAATGACACTCTGTGTGAATAGTAGTTGAACATCGTTGCCAGGACCAACACTAGGCGATAAGTACAGCAAGTGCTGCGGGGTGCCGTCATCAGGGGGATTGCTGTTGCTAGCTGCTCCCTCCCCTCCTTCCAAGCAGGATGGCAAATGCAGCAGACAAGGTAAGATCATGCCTGTGGGAGCATCATGTCCAGGGGCAGGATCTGTCTCCCTGAGCCATGATCATGACCTTGTTTATGTTTATGTTTTATGTTTATTGGCTCTTGATATACCGCCCTTTATAACATCAGGGCGGTTTACAATGAAAGGTAACAATCGGAGTAGGCTCTAGGCCAGAAGAAGAGAAATAGAACTACAATCATGACAGAAAAGAGCCAGACAGGACGTAGAGAAGAAGTCAACAGACATAAATATAGCCAGGTCATCGGTGTGGGTCTGGGAGATTGTGAGCAGAGGTGTGTTTTCAATAAGGATTTAAATTTGGAATAATTCTGTTCTAAGCAGAGTGGTGTGGGCAGGGAGTTCCAAAGGGTGGGACCAAGGAAAAAAAAAGCTGAGTGACGAATGGATTACAGGGTTATAGGGAGACTATGGGATTATGCTGGGTATGGGGTAATAGGGCGAGGAGGAAATGCAGGACACTAAGGCTGGTATTCCGAACAACAAATAGTGGGGTTGGATGTCTGCGGTGGACATCCAACCCACATTCAGCCCCAGAATGCTATTCTGCTCTCAGCACGCCCCACACATATAGAGCATTTGTGCATGGAGAGCTAGAGCGGGATGGATGGAGGCGGAGTGGGGTCGGGCCTCTGTACATCCCCCGGCACCTTGATGGACACCTGCCTTATTCCACCCTAATGGTGGAATAAATGCTGGGCAGTGCAGGTATTGCAGCCTGCAGCCACCCTTCCACATTGTGACACCACAGGAGAGCTCCCGCCACCCGATCTTGGCCTTGGCTGTCCCCACCGAGGGTTGGATGGTGGGGAGGTGGGCCCACTCTGCATCCAGGCATTGGGTGCCTCCAGCTGGATGTGCTGGTGCCTTGGAGAAGGGACACCATTGCACTGGCACACCAGCCAGAGCATTGTATGAGCTGGGCGGGCAGATTCGGGATGGCCCCCAGCATTGAATTGGGTGCACGCTGGGCCATCTAAGTGCCCGATTCTGCAGCCACGGGAATGTACAGCTCCCACAGTTATGGAATCGGGTACAAGTCAGACCCATCCATGTTTTGGGCATCCCAACGTCTTGGTCATGCACCTTTTGGAATATGCCTCCACGGTAATAAGAAGAGAAAGGGGAGAAGATTGACATGGGATAAATAGGTCAAGAAAGAGACATGCGAGTAATAGAAAGGGGATGGTACAGAGATGGGGGAGAGGCTGGACATGGGGGATATGGTGACAGGGGAGGAAATTACTGAACATGGGGGATAGGAATGGAGAGGGAGATATGCTGGAAACAGGGGGATAGGAAGGGAGAGAGGGTGACGTGGAAGGATAGGGAGAGAGAGAGAGAGAGATAGATAGTAAACCACTCTAATGTCCTGACAATGGGCGGTATATAATGTATTGAAATAAAGATAAAGATAAAGCAAAGATGCTGGATGGAGGGAAACAATGAAAGATAGAAATACTGGATGGAAAGAGGAACGATGTTACACAAGGAGGGGAGAGGGGAGAGTGAATGAAAGACTGACAAACAATGGACCAGGGAAGAAGAGGTGGGGAATGGGAGAACTGGGGTGAGGATTCAAAAGTATTAGGTACATAGAGGGGGATTGAGGACTTGATAGTAAGAATGAGTAGTGAAATCTGAGCGGACAGAGAGAGAGAGAGAGAGAGCGAAAAATAAATGGAAGAAAGCTGAAAGGATAAGATAAATATCCAAAATGGAAGGAATTGAAGAAAACAAAAGCGGAGACAAGAAATGTCAGATGGACTAGAGACCATAGAAACAGAGCTAAGAGAAGACAGAGGAAAACAGAAACCTCAGATTGGGACTGGTATGATCAGAGAATAAAATGGTCAGACAACAAAGGTAGAAAAAATAATTTTATTTTTAATTTAGAGATTGGACTTTGCATTATCTTTATATTTTACACAGTAGAGGGCAATACATCTCTCTATTTCTCTGGTATTGCACTGCATACAGAATCTGGCTTATTGGGGTTTCAGTTCAAGTTTTGTCTACATATTTTTACTTTTGGATTGTGGTCACTTATTCTGTACTTGGTGAGGGTCTGTGTTCTGAGTGTGTGAGCGAGATCAGGTGTTTTCTTAACATGGAGTTTGTATATAGGTATCTGTACTGTAGTAATCTGACTTGTTCAGCTTTTCAAATACGTTATGGATGTTCTAAGGCCCACTGAAATATTTACTGTGCTGCTGGTATGGTATGGAAGATTTGTTCTCTAGATCTTCATTGACTTTTGTAGGGTTTTGTATTAGTTCATAATATGCCTGGTACTGGAGAATATTTTTGTTGTTAATGAGATGACCAGAATCAGATTTTTTTAATATATTGAGTTCTATGGTTGAATGTTCAGCAGAATATTCATGTTTTACTGTCTTCCTATGTTGTGACTATTCTTTGCATCGACATCATACCAGTTTTGCTTACAGTTTCTAAATGTACATTGACTGCATGATTATCATGTTGTTGATTCCTACATTCTGTACAAAATCTTTCTCCTACATATTTTATCAAACAAATGCAATATATGCCTTCAAGTCAATGCTGACTCCTGGCAGCAAAGCAGCTCCTGGGTTTATCAATGAGTAAAATATTTCCAAGCTGTCCATACCACTGAATGTTTTTCTTTTGATCCATATCTTAAATTTAGTATGTTCTTGGCCTATCATAGCCTGTTCATATGGTGCTAAGTATTTACTACTCAGGACTTATTTTTATTCTGGCTATGCATTTTCCCCCACTGCAATTTTCTTACTACACTGGATTTGAAGGAAAAACACTAGCAACATATGAAAAGAATTCAGAAAGAGGTTTTGGGGAAAAGGTTGGTGGGGTGTAGCCAGCATTAGTAGTAACAAGGGAGGGGGACACCAATCTATAGGTTGCAGGGGAGGCGCCAGAAACCCTAGTACTGGCTCTGTTAGCTGCTAAATGGATAGTTTTGAGTTGTCGCTCTCACTCTCTCCTTCCATTATATGGATAGATGGGGAAGATGGATTTTCTGCCCATCACTATCCATATAGGGCCTGATTTTCAAAGGCATTTACATGGGTAACTGTCCTAAGGGGACGGAGGAAAGGGCTAAGTGGGTAGCAGCGATTTTTGATGCTACCTGGTTAGTCCTCGGCGCCTTAAAAAAAATCAGAAGCGGTTCTCCATAGCGAAATGTCAAAATATATCGCTGTCACTAATAAGGGACCCTCAGAGTGGGAGCATTCAAGAATGTAAACAGCACCAATACATGCCCAAAGACACCATCATGTGCACATTTTTAAAGACCAATGATGGTGCTTCCGGGCATATTTTAGTGCTGTTTGCACTGTTGAATGCTCCCATTCGGAGGGTTCCTTATTTGTGACAGGGATATGTTTTTTGACATTTCGCTATAGAGAATCTGTCCTGATTTATTCTGCCCGATCACACTAGTACCTGGTGATGCTGCGGTCATCTCTACGGTCCAAGTACTGGCCAGGCATTCATGTCCCCCCAGATTTACGGATGAGCACACCAGAGCCTCCCATGCAACATTCAAACCATCCACACACACACACACACACACTGTCTCTCACTTGCAGTCACAAATAACATACCTCTGCCAAAACCATGCCTTGCACCTATAAACAACTGCTGTGAAGACCTAATGGCATGGTGTCTCATTCAGGGCCCGATTTGGAGCTGGGCTGTGCTATGCCTAACCCCACACCTATCTTTAAGGTACAGAACGCTAATCGTGTAGCATCGAAAATCGGTGCTACATGGGTGGTGCCATGACCCGCCTCCGCTCCGCCCCAGAATGCCCCCAACACGCCCCGATGCTAAGCAAATAGCATCTGGGCACATTAGGGGCATATCTGGGATTTTCGAAGGGCACTACCTGTGTAGGAGCCCTTAGAAAATCCTGCATAAGGCCTTACATGAGTAAGTAGGCCTTCGAAAATTGGGCCTTCTATTCTTTACAACTGCATCTTGTGCCCTCCCGGCCGGCAGACACACCAGTTCAATACAGATGTGTCACAGCCATTCATCTCTATGGGACGCATTGAAGATCAGAGCAGAAATTTTTCGAAGTCCTGGCCTTATTCCATGGAAAATAAAGGCGTCCACGGAAAACACTCAAGAAGTCCACGGGCCTTTCCTGAATACGCTTTCTACGTCTCTGGTGATGCCATGACTGTTCGTCAGACAGGGTCTGTCTGTTGAAGTGCATGGCACCCACCTACACAGGGCTAGGCCACGGTCTGCTCTGGGCAGCTGCCACTGCCCCCTCCACCACCAATATCCCTCTGCCATCATGCTGACATTCCCTTCTGCTGGTGGTGCTGGTGGAGTGCAGTCTCAGGCCATCCAGTGTGCGGGTAGGCGGCTGCCTAGGGTGCAGGTTCTGGGGTAGGGGTGCCTGCATAGGTGTCTACGCTTCCCCCCAGCACCGCCTGCCAATGTTCCGTGCCCTTGGGGGTAGCTGCTGGGTACTATCCCCTGTGACACTGTGGGAAACACAGTCGTGCCCATGTTGGGCCTTCAGCAATTGCTGTCTGGCTGCTTTGCTGTTTCAGCATTCATATGGACCACTTAGGCATCACCCTAATCCGCACTGTGGCCCAGCTGCACCACAGCATGTGCTGCCTGCGGCCCTCTGTATCCCCTTTTCCGGCATCTGTCCAGTTGCCATTCTGACATGCCCACCCTGCTGTTGTGGGACATGTGCATGCCATAGGACACCTGTCCAATCACAAGGGAAAGCCCTGATCAGCGCTATTTCACTCTGGGCTCATTCACCTTGTATGGGGACGGAGCATAGACCCTTCCACGATTAATAACGTTTTTTGGAGCTTTCTCGGGGGGGGGGGGGGTTGCTGTTTCCCATTGATATCACTATTGGCCAGCTTGGTTGTGTTTGGTTTCCAGTTTGTTGGGGTTATTTTCGCTGTTTATGTGCCCTTTTGTTCTGTGCACATGTATCACACTTCTCACTTTTTGTAGGTTTCCCTGCCTATGCTGTACATTGCTGACACTTAAATGGTTTCTCTCCCCTGCAAATGTGCATCTAACGGCAGGTTTTCAATCTCGTTGAGATTCAGCTCTTCAGATCAGCGTGTTAGTGTGAATGGAGCCTCTCCCCGCCCACTCTCCGCCCATTGACCCCTTCTCTCCGCCCTCTCTCCACCTTCTGTGGTATTTTACTGCGCTGCGGAATATCTACGATCGTTAAGCCACATTAACACGCGTTATGAGACGTTAACGATCGTTAACGTCTCATAGCACGCGTTAACGTTGCTTAACGATCGTTAACGTTACATAACGCGCGTTATGCACCATTACCACAGTTTAGTAAACATGCCTATTAGTTTACTTAATTCATCTGATATACTGCCCATATTATGTAACATGGAATTTACAATAACAATCAAAACATCTAACAAGGTAGAGTTTTGAATGTTATCTTTTTCCCCACCCAACATGGCTCTCCACATAAAAAAACAAAGAATATCTGCTCCTGTCTACCCAGTGACCTGGAATCCATTCAGCAGATATCCCATCCCTATTGTCTCTGGGGTTCAAGAAAGAAAGTTTAGCAGGGCAGTAGTTTGACTGGTTCTTTGACTCAGCGATCGGCTCCCAATCCTGATTGTCTATCAGCTGCTAAGGGTAAGCATTAGCTGTCACCTGCTGTGTTGCTTCTGAAGGACTCTCCTGCTCAAGATGAAATCATATTTCAGAATACATCCATCATGCTGAGATCATCTTTGGGTAATCCTGAGTTACCTGACTCAGATGAAGAATTCTTATATTCATTGAAGATTGTGGAGAAATCCATTCATCAGTCATCATATAGTTCTCTCTCTGGCTTGAGTCCAGCTGTGTTTCAGTATCAGCAAGAGATACTTCAAACTGGAGATTTTTGTCACCAGGGAGCTATAGACTGAAGATGTCATCTGGGAAAGTTGATAAATCTTCTTTTAAGAAATTGAGTTCTGATCAATTTAAATTGAATATTGGGAAGTCAACTTTAAGGAATGAATCAGAGTATTTGGTTGATTCAGGGTTAAAACAAGATATTATTTTCAGTGCAAATGAGCCCCATGGTAAAATATTGCGACAGATCTATGTAATTTCTGACTCTTCTTTAATGAAACTGGGATTCGATTTGCAATTCTTGTCCATTGTTCTTACATTGCATGATTTTTCAAGGCTTGAGAAGATTCTATTGACTAACGTTGAGCTACAACATAACATGGCAGTACAATCTGAATCTAGTGTAAGTGGAAAGATGGAAGAAGTTGAAAACTTGTCACGGTTTTTGGTGAAGTAAAATATTAATTTTAATGCAGAAAACAGAAAATTTGGAGATTACTTTGAGGTATCACAATATCAGACTCATTAATTTTCCTAAGTTGACTCATTTATTCAGAGTTGACTTATTTAAAAGTCACATGAAGGAAGTATTAGAAATTTTTGAGGCTTTACTTCCTACATTGAAGACAACATATTCTTTTTCTGCTAAAAATGAGCTTCAGGAACTTGGCTCTAAGATTAGACACTCTTCATTTGTATTGGAATATAATTCAGCCGGTCTCTCCTCAGAATTTCTGCCTCAATTCCTTGAGAGCGACATTGTTGGTAACCTTCCTATTGGAATTTGATAGGGATTAGAATTTTTAATTATTCTTCCCATGGAAGGACAACAATTTTTGGGGACAGTTAATTAGAATTTAAAGCTCATCTGTGCCATCAGCAATGTCTCACTCTAAAGGTGCAAGTGCTGGAGTTGGGTGCAAAATTCTCTCTAAAATATCCCTGTAAATGTAAAATTAAATATTTAGCAAAGGTGTATGTGTTTTTTCATCCAGACCAGCTGAAATTATTTTTTGAAAGGTCAGGAAAAGGATATATCTTTGGACCCTGACTTCGATTCTTAGGATGCTTAAGTCAATTTAATTAGCAGTAGCTTTAATTTTTGTCTATTTTTGACAATGATGTAATACATCTTGGATTTAATTTGTCATGTTATATATCTGTTATGTTGTATATTTGGGTTATCTATGGCCTTGTCACCCTGAAAGAGCCTGATCTCAGAAGCTAAGCAGTGTTGGATGTGGTGAGTATTTGGATGGGAGACCACCTTGGAATACTAGGGGGTATGTTTACTAAACCTTCTTAATGTGCGCCCAGCGTTAGTGTGCAGGATGCCATATAAGGAGTGGGTGTTGCAGTTTAAAGTAGCAAAACGGGATCAGCGTGCGATAACGTGCGCTGCTGCGCACATTATCGGGCAAAGCGCCGCTAAGCGCGTTACCGCGCGGTAATCTTAAGAAGGCGCACAGACATCCAAACATAGAAACAGAAGTGTAGCACAATGGTTAATACACTGATTGATAATACAGGGGTCATGAGTTCAATCCCCCAGTGTGCCTAATGCATAAGGCTGGCTGAGGCATCAGCTTTGACATGTAAGCATTGTTTCCTGAGGCATTTTATTTATTGCTGCCAGCAAACACACCCTCACATGCCGTAACCTAAGGTGCCGCATAAGGCACCCTATAAGGCACCCCATAGGGCAATTATAAAGTGCACTGTCTGCCATGGCACCCTATAATGTCCCCTATAGGGCACCCTATAAGGCGCTCCATAGGACACCTTATAAGGCACCTTATATGGACTGTAACCATAAGGTGCCTCAGAAGGCGCTTTATAGGGTGCCCTATAAGGCGCCTTATGGGCGCCTTCTGAGGCACCTTATGGTTACAGTACCCTGAGGGTGTTTTTCTGGCAGCACTAATGTACATTAAAAAAAGACAATGCTTTGGACAGCCCTATCAAATAACCCCTACTGTGGGTTTGAACCCATGACCTCTGACTCTACAAGTAGTGAAGTAACCAGTGGGCTACAGCTCCATAGCTGCTAGCAAACCCCTGGCTGGCTGCAGAAGGACTGCATGTCACCACACAAACAGTCTGCTGTGGTCACCAGGATAGGGTTAACCCACCCATACCCATGATGCACTGCAAATGCAAATCAGCAGTCTACAGATGATCACAAGATGGGGTATGCATCCCCACAGCACCTCGGCCTGGTAGGGGGAACTGACCGTGTGTGGTACTGGCACAGAGTAGCTACACACCGTCACATTGTGCAGGTACTGCACTCACCCTGAGGGTGAGGTGGGGCGCCCAGCACCAGGTCCCCAGCAGTGCTAATGTGTGAGATAGGTAGCTTCTGCAGACACACCTTGGATATATCTGTATGTCTCAGTCAGGTTTAGCCCCTATGGACCCCCTAGGAGGATTATATACCACCACTCTCCTCCTTCAGGGCTGAGGGTGGTAAACAGGATCTCCCACCAACAGATCCACATTCTGCCTCCCTGCAATGGTGGCAGTAGAGGGGACCATCAACCCCTATCCTGCTGGGGAATAGACACCCTGCAGGGCAGTCAATGCAGCTCTGTACACATCCATAACGCAATAGCAGACAGACATTAGACCTGGATATGCTAAGCTGTACCCCACCACTATCTGATATTCTCCTGCAGCAAGCCTTCAGCCGCTGCACCCTGCAAGGCTTTCCATCAAGACACATACCAGCTGCAGACAATCTCCTAGCTAGTCCATAGTGCATGTTCCTGGTGAAAATGCGTGCATCCAGAACTGGGTTGTCAGCATACACACCAAGCAGATAAGTCAGTGACTGAGCCCCAAAAGAAAACCCATAAATATCACATGAGAGAAATACTATATAGCACTATGGGGGAGCCTAGCCATGCCGTGGTCACTGCTCAGTCAGGGTGAGAGTGATCTCCCAGCAGAACATGCTGTGGCCACCCTGTCTATGCAGGTGGTGGCCGGGCACTACAATGTCCCAGCCAGTGCCCTATGCCCTGTGCAGATGCATCCTGGCCAGGCCACCCTGTCCGGGCTATACCCATGGTACCTTGCTCCTCATTATGCACATTGGCAGGCCAATACTGGCAACAGTGCTGGCAGTGTTGGCTGTTGAGGGTGTTTGCAGCCACCACACACTGGATAGACAGACACACACTCCCACACCTATGCCAGCATTGTGCTACTATAGAGGTGTTTAGCAGCCCTGGCCACCACACCAGTCCTAGGCACAGTGCAGGCATGGATATGGTATGCAATACTGTTGGGGGTCACTCCCCAGGGTGGTAAACACTGTCAGAGACCAGACCTGAAGCACACTCCACAGACATCAGAAAGGTTGCTATGATGGAGCTCAATCAGCATATTGTGCTTAACGTAGGAATTGCTATCTGCCAGTAATGATAGCAAACTTTTGATAGCTGTGTACCTTATTCCCAGGTGTAGGGTGGCATTGCTAAGGTATGCAAGTGCTAGTATTGGGAGATGCACGCAGGGCCCAATGTCCTGCCTCTCCAGGAGGCATTGGCTAATGGAGCCTGTGGGTGTGGGTGTGTCTGCCCCTGTTGGATGCTGCTTTACGGCAGAGGTTCCCAACTCCAGTCCTGGTGTGCCAAACACTGTTCGGGTTTTCATGTTGTCCCTCATGAATATGCATGAGATACATCTGCATACCATGGGGGTGGTGCATAGATATGCAGCACAGGCATCTTTATTAGAGGCAGTATGGAACCTGAATGGTGTTTGGCCCTCCAGGACTGCATTTGGGAGACTCTGCTCTAGGTAATGCGCCTGTTTATGGTGTCTTTGCTCTGTAGGGTAAAATGTAGGTGTTTTGGGCATGTTTACGTCATCTGCAATAAAGGTTCTGTCTGTATTAGCACGTTGTAGTAGTGGGTAAAATATGGGGACTGGGTTGGCAGGCACCATAGCTGGGACTTGAACCTGTGACATTCTGCCTCCAAACACACTGGTTGTGTGCACTGCACCACCATGTTGCCACTGAGACCCGCCTACACAGGGCTAGGCCATGGTCTGCTCTGGGCAGCTGCCACTGCCCCCCTCCACCACCAGTACCCCTCTGCCACCATGCTGACATGCCCTTCTGCTGGTGGTGCTGGTGGTATGCAGTCTCAAGCCATCCAGTGTGCAGGTAGGCGGCTGCCTATGGTGCGTGTTCTGGGGTAGTGGTGCCTGCATAGATGTCCACGCTTTCCCCCAACAACGCCTGCCAATGTTCTGTGCCCTTGGAGGTACCTGCTGGGTACTATCACCTGTGACACTGTGATAAACACTCTCGTGCCCATGTTGGGCCCTCATCAGTTGCTGTCTGGCTGCTGTACAGTTTCAGCATTCCTATGTGCCACCTAGGCATCTGCCTAGTCCGCACTGTGCCCCAGCTGCACCACAGCATGTGCGGCCTGCAGCCCTCTGTATCCCCTTTCCCAACATCTGTCCAGTTGCCCATTACGACATGCCCGCCCTGCTGTTGTGGAACATGTGCATGCCATAGGAAACCTGTCCAATGGAGAGGGAAACCCTGATCAGTGCTATTTCACTGTGGGATCATTCACCTTGTATGGGGATGGAGCGTAGACCCTTCCAAAATTCATATCTGTTTTTGGGGCTTTCTTGGGAGTGTTTTTTGATGTTTCCCATTACTATCACTATTGCCCAGCTTGGTTATGTTTTTTGTATATTTTGTTGGGGTCCTTTTCAATGTTTATTTGTACTTTTGTTCCGTGCACATGTATCACACTTATCACTTTTTGTAGGTTTCCCTGGTTTTGCTGTACATTGCTGACAGAAATGGTTTCTTTTCCCTTTAAATCAGCTCTAACGCGAGGTTTTCACTTGCGTTAGTTTTGGCCTCGAATTTCACATCGTTAGTGTGCTGGGAGCCTCTCCCCTCCCACTCTCCACCCTTTGACCCCTTCTCTCCGCCCCTGGGGAGCCTTCCTCCGCCCTCCGGGAGCCTTTCCCCGCCTTCAGCGCTCGTTTGCGCCGCTGCGTGTGTTAGCACGCGCTAAGGCACATTTGTGCCCCATAAAGCGTCATTATCGCACGCTAAGGTACCTTAGCGTGCGATAATTGCACAGCGCGTATGTTAAGAAGGTTTAGTAAACATACCCCTAGGTGCTGTAGGTTTACTGTGTGGAAAAAGACCTGGCAATCTACCTCTGGGTGCACCTTGCCAAGAAAACCCAGGGGTTGGGTTGCCAAGAGACATCATTGACTCAATAATGCAAATCACATATCTGTATTGTAAAGAAAAGGAAAAAATAGCTCTGATTAAGATTGAGTAAAACCAACTTTCAGATGGAAGTGCAACATTCAAAGCTGTTACTAAATTGACCAAAAGGACTCCAAATCAATTGTACTATTACAATTCCTTTCTTTCAGATACTTGGAGACTATTCGTATTGGATTTTGATTTAAATGTCATTATTCAATAGTGATTGGGTAGTTCTCTGTTTATAAAATTCTAATTTCAGAGCTAAAGGTCAAGCCACCGAAATGAATGATGCGTTTATCATGTTTTCATTTCCTAAATCCTATTTAATTCCCTTTGTTTTGATTTTCTAAGAACAAGTTGTGACTGCAACCACTGCTTAAATCATCAGACTCCAAGCAAGGCTAATACCTTAGGGGTGAAATGTCAAACAAAGACAAACAGAACAGAAGGACAAAATAACTTGACTTATTTGTTGAAAAATCTTAAATTAAAAGTTAGCTAGTAAGGTACAGTAGTTAAACAAATAAAGGGACTGGTTGGAATTAGAACTGGGCCATGGCCAGTTTTCCACTCCTACCACTACTAATCCTTTCAGCAGTGTAATGTGAAACAAAAACTGTGGTAACATGTCAATACAACACACTTGGCTCTTTAATTACTTTGGAGTAAAGTTGACATCGCCCACACCCCTAAAAGCATAATATAATCCCTATCTTAAATATATTCATTCCAGTTCAAACATGTGGTTCCATCTGGTTCCCAGTATTTCCCATGGTAAAACTGTTTCTTTATATTTTCTTTAGCTACTGTTAAGACAGAAGCCATGCTAGCTCACACTATTTCCTTATACTTTAATCAGTTCCACTGGAATTAAATTGTTTAAAAAAAAATCCCATAAAAGAATCATTTCTGGCTGTTAACAGCCAGTATTGTGATAGCTCAATCACTCTATTTTGATGACAAGTGACACCCAGCAGTTCCAGAAGCCTGGCATCTTCTTTCCTATCTGCCCCTCAAGAAGTAGGTGAATGTAAAAAAAAAGTTATATTTTTTTCTATTGATATTTCATCTTCTATGTGTTCTCTTTTTCCCTTGGCTTCGGGGTATGTGTGCATGAATGATTGGTTTGATTACAAGAGTGTAAGTTTATGTGCATAGAGTAGGTCCAGAGAGTGTATACTTAAGAGAATGATACGAGAGAGAGGCATAAAATGGGAGGAGCAGAGAAGTGTGGGTAAGATGGCCTCCAGAAGTGGACAAAATGCTCCAGGTGAGATCAGCCCAATGACCTTTACAATGGTATAATCACTACTTTTGCTCCTTATGCAGTAGAGTATCATTCAGCTCTGATCATCATCTGAACTCTTTCTCTGCCTTGAAATCATAAGACATAATTACCTCAAGAATTCTTTCCTATTCTGTGAATATCAGTAGCCTTCTCCCAGCATATCTGATAATGTTATTTACTAAATATAGAAACATAGGGGTATGTTTACTAAAGCGTCTTAACATCGCAGCGGTGGTATTATCACGCGATAAGTGACGTTATCGCGTGATATTGCGCGATAACATCACTTAAAGCGCGATAACGCAGCTGTGGCGTTAAGGCACACTAACACTGTGAAATTCGGCTCTGAAGGGTGGAGTAAGCCATCCCAGAGGGCAGAGAGAAGGGGTCAATGGGCGAAGAGTGGGAGGGGAGAGGCTCCAGGCACACTAACGCTGTGAAATCTGGGTCTGAACACTAACGCTAGTGAAACCCTCGCGTTAAGGCACATTTGCAGGAAAGAGAAACAATTTCAGTCAGCAATGTACAGCAAAGCCAGGGAAACCCAAAAACGTGATAGTAGTGATACATGTGCACGGAACAAAAAGGCAAATAAACACAGAAAATGACCTGAATCACATTTAAAATCCCAATAACCAAGCTGGCCAAAAGTGATATTAATGATAAACATAAAGCAACACCACTGACAAAGCTTAAAAAATAAGATATCATGTTTGGAAGGGTCTATTCTCTGTCCCCCTACAAAGTGAATGATCCCACATTGAAATAGTGCTAATCAGGGTTTATTCACGTCTATATTGGGCAGGTTTGTTATGGCGTGCACATGTACAGTAACAGCAGGGTGGGCATATAGGAAAGGGCAACTGTACAGATGCTGGAAATGGGATATAGAGGGCTGCAGGTGGCACATGCTGTGGTCCAGCTGGGGCACAGTGCATGTTAGGCAGATGCCTAGGTGGCACATAGGAATGCTGAAACTGTAAAGTAGCAAGACAGCAACTGACGAGTGTCCAACATGGGCACGCGTGTGTGTGTCCCACAGTGTCACAGGGGAGATTATCCAGCAGGTACCCCCAAGGGCACAGAACATTGGCAGGTGGTGTGGGGGGAGGAGGCATGCATGTCCATGTAGGCACCCCTACCCAAGAAACCACACAATAGGCAGCTGCCTACCGGCATACTGGATGGCCTGGGACTGCGCACCACCAGCACTACTGGCATAATGGCATGGCAGCATGGTGGCAGAGGGGTGCTGGTGGCGGAGGGGGCAGTGGCATCTGCCCACAGCAGACCATGGCCTAGCCCTGTTTAGGTGGGTGCCATGCACTGCAACAGACAGGGTCTGTCTGACAAACAGTCATGGTATCCCCAGGGAATGAACTGTCTCTGTGGCAACAGTGTGGTGCAGTACACACAGCCAGTGTGTTCATGAGCAGAAGGTCATAAGTTCAAGTCCCAGCTGTGGCTCCTGCCAACCCAGTCCCCATATTTTACCCAGTACTAAACCATGGTAATAAAGATGGAACCTTTATTGCAGATAAGATAAACATGCCTGAAACGCCTATATTTTACTCTACAGAGCACAGACACCATAAACATATGCAATTCCTAGAGCAGAATTTCCCAACTGCAGTCCTGGAGGCCCAAACACCATTCAGGTTTCATGCTCTCTCTAATAAGCATGCCTGTGCTGCATTTGTATGTGCCGCACCCAGGGTATGCAAATGTATCTCATGCATATTCATTAGGGACAGCATGAAAACCCAAACAGCGTTTGGCCCACCAGGACCAGAGTTGGGAACCTCTGCCCTAGAGCAGCAGCCAACAGGGGCATAAATACCCACACCCACAGGCTCCACTATCCAAAGCCTCCTGGAGAGTCAGGCTGTTGGGCCCTGCACGCAGCAGCATCTCCCAATACTAGCACTTGCATACCTTAGCAATGCCGTCCTAAACTTGCGAATACGCTACACATGTATCAAAAGGTTGCTATGATTAATGGCAGATAGCAATTCCTAAGTTAATCACAATTTGCTGATAGAGCTGCATCATAACAACCTTTCTGATATCTGTGGAGTGTGTTTCAGTTTTGGTTTCTGACAGTGTTTACCACCCCGGGAAGTGACCCCAACAGTATTGCGTACCATAGCCATGCCTGCACTGTGCCCAGGACTGGTGTGGTGGCCAGGGCTGCCAAAAGCCTCTATATTTGCACAATGCTGGCATAGGTGTGGGAGTGTGTGTCTGTCTATCCAGTGTGTTGTGGCTGCCTACACCTTACTCAGCCCACCTGCTTGCACTGTTTCCAGTGTTAGCCTGCCAATGTGCATAATGAGGAGCAAGGTACTGTGGGCATGGCCCGGACAGGGTGGCCTGGGCAGGATGCTTCTGCAAAGGGCATAGGGCAATGGCTGGAACATTGTAGTGCCTGGCCACCACCTGCATGGACAGGGTGGCCAGAGCATGTCCTGCTGGGAGGTCACTCTCACCCTGACTGAGCAGTGACCATGGCATGGCTAGGTTCCCCCATAGTGCTAAGTAGTATTTTTTTCAAGTGATATGTATGGGTTCTTTTTTTCTGGGACTTATCTGCTTGGTGTGTGTGTGTGTGTGTGTGTGTGCTCACATCCCAGTTTTGGGTGCACCCATTTTCTCCAGGAACATGTACTATGGACTAGCTAGCAGACTGTCGGCAGTTAGTATGTGTATGGCTGGAACACCTTACAGGGTGCAGCGGCTGGAGACTCACTGTGCTTGCTGCTGGAGAATGTCAGATATTGGTGGGGGCAACTGAGCATTTCTAGGCCTATTGTCTATCTGCTATTGCCTTATGGATGCATACAGATCTGCATTGACTGCCCTGTAGAGTGCCTGTTCCCCAGCAGGACTGGGGTTGATGGTCCCCTCTACTGCCACCATTGCAGGGATGTAGAATGTGGATCTGTTGGTGGGAGATCCTGTCCCCCACCCTGAGCCCCAGAGGGTGGTGCTACATAATCTGCCTATGGGTCCAAACACCCCCCTTCACTTAAATCATGTGACCATGGCACCCACACAGGATATGCACTATTCTGGGTGCATCATAGTCCACAAGGGCTAGACGTGACTGGGAAATACGAATGGACACAGGTGTAGCCTAGGTGTGTCTGCAAGGACTACCTATCACACACTGGCACTGATGGCAACCTGCAGCATAGCCTATCTCAGCAAAGCCAAGTGCTGCCAGCAAAACACCCTCACAGTGCTGTAACCTGAAGGTGCCTCATAAAGCGCCCTATAAAGCACCCTATAAGGCTCCTTATAAGGCGCCCTATAGGGAACATTATAAGGTGCCTTGGCGGACAGTGCACTTTATAAGGTGCCCTCTGGAGTGCCTTATATGGCGCCTTATGCGGCACCTTAGGTTACGACACTGTGAGGATGTGTTTGATGGCAGCACTAATTTAAATTAAAAAAGAAAATGCCTCAGAGAGCATTGATTTAAAGTAAAGAGTAATGCCTTAGACAGCCTTACTCATTAAGCCCACTGGGGGATCAAACTCATGACCCCTGTTACATCAGTCAATGTATTAACCATTGTGCTACACCTGTGTTGCTGTGTTTGCAGGTCAGCGTGCCTAATTAAGGCTAATGCCCGTTAACGTGCCACGGCTCCCTCTATCATGCGATAACGGACTTTATCGCGCGATAACGGACTTTATCGAGCGATAACATGAAATGCTACCTTAAGACAGGAACGCCCACTCCTTTTATGGCATTCTTCACATTATCGCTGGAGTTAACGCCAGTAACATTAAGACGGTTTAGTAAACATACCCCATAGAAACATGAAGAAAGATAAAGGCCACACGGCCTCTCCAGTTTGCCATTCCATTTTTTATTTTTATTTATTTATTTAACAATTTTTCTATATCATCTTTCTATAAGTCAAGATGGTTTACATGAAACTCAGTGCAGGAACAGAATCTATGGTAAACAATGGTGCACGTTACATTGAACACAAAGGGGCATGTTTACTAAACCGCGGTAATGTAGCATCGGTAACGTTAACGCGCGGTAACGTTACCTAATGTAACCTTAACGTGCGGTATTGTTACCTCATGTAACGTTAATGCGCGGTAATGTTACTGGCAGTGGTAAATGTCCCAGAGGGTGGGGAGAAGGCCAAGAGTAGGGATCAATGGGTGGGAGTGGGTGGGGAGAAGCCCCTGCTACACTAACACTGGAACAGTAACGCCAGGACTTTACTGCCAGTGAAAACCTGTTGATTAATGCACTTTTCCAGGAGACAGAGACCATTTCAGTGTCAGCAATGTACAGCACAGAGAGGGAGCCCAACGAAAGTGATAGTAGTGCTCCATTTGTAGCAACAGCATATTGCCCAAGTATGAAAGGGCACTATGGTGATGGGGTAAATGGGGTAAAGGGGGCTGCAGGCGGGACATGCAGTGGGAGCAGTTGGGGTGGACAAGGCTGTTGCTTTGGTGGCACATAGGAACAGAGAAACTGGAAAACAGCAAGATAGCATCTGACCAAGGTCAAACATGCCCAGTATTCTGTGTTCCAAAGTGCTCCATCCAGGGGACATGTACCCAGCAGGTACCCTAAACATCACACAGAAACCACTATGCCCGTAATGAGGCAAACAATGCACATCTGGGGACCACTCTAACAAGGATCTACAGACCTTCCCCAGGTTACTTCTCAAACTGTTCGCAAACCCAACTAAACGAACACCCTTTACTACAGCCCCTGGTAAGGCAGTGCAGGGTGTGACACGCGTCATCTGAAACATATATACACCCAGTGGATTGATACAATAACAGCAGTTACAGGTACCAGTCTGTCAACAATGAGTCGTCTGACTGAAGACCGAATGCAATTTAGGACAGCTATCCAGAGGATCGCCATGAGTCGTCACCAACTCGATGGCACTTAACAACAACAACAACAGTCCAAGCTGGGTACACTGCACCCGCATTGCATGCCCTAGCCTGTCCACAGTCTGCTGGCATAACACAATCTACCTACATTTACCTGGTCCACCCTAGCCAATAGTTGCTAGATCACCAACCTGACACCCCCCAGCCATCTCTCCCCCAGAAGGAAGGGTCATAATATTGGCAGGTGGTGATGGGGGGATGTGTGGATGTCCATGTATGCCTCCCTACCCTGGACCCCACATTCCTAGGCATCTGCCTACATGCACATTGGATGGCCTGGGACTGCGCACTACCAGCACCGACAGCATATGGGCATGTCGGCATGGTGGGGGGAGATGGTGGCAGAGGGGGCAGTGGCACCCGCCTGCAGTGGACCAGTGCAGTGCAGTGCAGTGCAGTGCAGTGCAGTGCAGTGTTCCAGTGCATGGTGTGCAGTGCAACAGACAAGGTCTGTCTGATGGAAAGCAAAGGCAGCCCCAGGGACTGCTGTGCCTATAAGGCAACAGTGTGGTGCACTATACACAGTCAATGTGTCTTGGAGCAGAGGGTCAGAGGTGCAGGTCCCAGCTGAGGATCTTGCAGAGCATGTCTCAACATTGCAGATACAACCCCAACATGTGTAATCCTCAAAGCATCAGCCAACAGGGGTACAAACATCCATACACACAGACCCCACTATCCAAAGCTTCATGGAGAGTCAGGCTGTTGGCTCCAGCACATGGAGCAGCAGTTATCACCAGAGCACTACTACTAGCTCCTGCACACGTTAGCAATGCCTGCACTGTGATTGGGACCAGTGTGGCAGGCAGGGTTTCCAACCACCCCTATCTTTGCACAATGCTGCAATAGGAGTGTGTGTGTATGTCTATCCATTGTTTTGTGGCTTCCTACTCCTCACTGGGCCCACAATACGTACACTGTTTCCTGTGTTAGCCTGCAAATGTGCATACTGAGGAGCAAGGTATTGTGGGTATGGCCCGGACAGGGTGGATTGGGCAGGATGCGTCTGCATCGGGGGTAGGGCAATGGCTGGGACATTTTAGTGCCCGACCACCACCTGCATGGACAGGGTGGCCACAGCATGTCATACCGGGAGGAAACTCTCACTCTGACCGAGCAGTGACCATGGCACGACTATGTTCTCATATAGTGTTGTCTCTAGTGATATCTGTGTGCTCTCTGTTCTTAGGCCCACTTGGTGAAAAAACTGCTGGGTGTTTGTATTGCATATCCCAACTCTGGATGCGCATAGTTTCTCTGCAACCATACAGTGTGGACTGGCTAGTGGACTGTCTGCAGTTAGTGTGTGCATGGTTTGAACACCTGGTGAGGTGTAGTCTGACTGTGCCTTCTGCTGGAGAATGTCAGACCTTGGTGGTTGGCAGCTGAGGTCTTCCAGGCCTACTCCCAGCATTACTGGTTGTCTGCCAGCATCCTAGTAACAGGTACTGATGTGACCTATTGGTCCAATCCCTGTGGAGGAAAACAACCTCAGGCCAGTGGGACTGGGGTTGCTGGTCCCACAGCCACTCGTCATGGCCATGGCACTGCCACATCTCCATCAGTTACAAAACATAGATTGCAGGCCCTTTGGAGGACAAGAGGCATATGCTGTACACCACTTTGACCCTGAGAGGACAGGATGTAGGCATTGCTACATAAACCTCATGTGAGTCTAGACCTCCCTCTGACCTGGTAATAGGTTGCCATGGCAGCTGCATTATAACACTGAGTATACTCTGTTCTGGATGGGTTCCATTCCACCAGTGCTAGATGAGATTGGGGCATGCAGATGGACACAGGATTACTTTAGGTACCACAGCAAGAAATACTTACTACACACCAATAGTGATGGAAATCTGCAGCAGGACCCATCTCTAACACCACAGGTAATGCGGACCTGGTGCTGGGTGCCCATCCTACCCTCAGGGTGACCACAGAACCTGTGCAGCGGCATGGTCTGTAGCTCCTTTGTGCCAATATCACACACTGTCAGTTCTTCTTACCAAGCTGAGGTGCTGGAGAGGTGCATTCTCCATTCGGTGATCAGTTGTAGACTGCTGTTCGCATGTGCATTGCATCATGGGTACTGGTGGAGCTACCCTATCCTGGCACACACACAGCAGACATTTTGTGCGGTGACCTGCAATCTTTCTGTATCCAGCTATTGATATGCAGAAAGCTGCGGAGGTGTAGCTTACTGGTTAGTATAACGACTCCCTACACAGGGGTCATGGGTTCTTTTCCTCTTTGTTCTCTTTTTTTTATGCCTGTCCTACTCAAATCATTTTCATGCCTGTAACAATCACATCTCTGCAGATCTGTGCTGCCAGTCCATAACACCCTCACCTTAGTTGCCATCCATTCTTCAGCCCATTTATCTGCCTCTGTCAGCTGTGTACAGTCCTGTCTTCTTGTGCAGTCTGCTACCCCATGTCCTGCACTGGTACACTTTTTTGCATTGTGGCTCTTCGTGCTTGCCTCTCCTGTGCGGCACCACTACTCCTCTGTCCTCCTATCGCTGAAAATATTCTGCCACCTCTGCCTCCGCTGGGGGGACACTTATTTCTATCTTCTGCCACCCACTGTCATTGCAGCACTTTACATTGGCACCACCCTGTGCATCAGTACAACTGCCTCCAACATGTTTGTCCACTTTACTGACTGCCACATAGGATGCCCACAGATATGGCAGGTCCATCAGCTCCCACCTCTCCTTCCTTCCATCATCTGTTCATTGCTTTTCCTTGGTGCTCTATCTACATTAGGGTTACAGCTGTTTTTATGTCTTACATTTCATGCTTGTCAACTTAAAGCACCTTACATCCCTTAGGGCACCTTACGTTAGGGCACCTTACAGCCCTTAGGGAACCTTAACTTAATGCACCTTAGGTTGTTGTTGTTGTTGTTGTTGTTAAGTGCCGTCGAGTCGGAGTCGACTCATGGCGACCCTCTGGATAGCTATCCTAAATTGTGTTCGGTCTTCAGTCAGGCAGCTCATTGTTGACAGACTGGTACCCGTAGCTGCTGTTATTGTATCGATCCATCTCATTGCTGGCCTTCCTCTTTTGCGTTGACCTTCTATCTTGCCAAGCATGATGTCTTTCTCTAATGATCTCTCTCTTCGCATGATGTGTCCAAAGTATGAAAGTTGAAGTCTTGTCATCTGAGCTTCTAAAGAAAGCTTAGCTTTGATCTCCTCTAGTACCGACTGGTTTGTTCTTCGGACAGTCCATGGTATACACAGTATTCGCCGCCAGCACCATAATTCAAAGGCATCAATTTTCTTCCTGTCTGTCTTTTTCACTGTCCAGCTTTCACATCCATATGATGTTATTGAAAATACCATGGCTTGAACAAGTCAAATCTTTGTATGGAGAGAGACATCTCTGCTCTTGAGAATCTTATCTAGGTCTTTCATAGCCATTCTGCCAAGAGCAATGCGTCGTTTGATTTCTTGACTGCTTGTTGCTTCTTTATTGATAATTGATCCAAGTAGGTTAAAGTTGTTCACAATTTCAATTTCTTCTCCTTCAACGATGAACCTGTTGATTATGCCAGTTGTCATGATCTTTGTCTTCTTTACATTATGGTGCAGGCCCATTTTGAGACTATGTTCTTTTATTGTGAGAAGCAAATGTTTCAGACCATCTTCACTTTCAGCCAGTAATGTAGTATCATCAGCATAGCGAAGGTTGTTGATGAGTCTTCCACCAATCTTCACACCTCTGTTGTCTTCATACAATCCTGCTTCTCTGATGATTTGTTCTGTGTATAAATTAAACAGGTAGAGGGAAAGTATGCAGCCTTATCTTACACCTTTGCTTATTTTAAACCATTCTGTTTCTCCTTGTTCCGTTCGAACTGTTGCTTCTTGATCAATGTACAGATTGCGCAAGAGAACGATCAGGTTTTCTGGTATACCCATGCTTCTTAATGTGGCCCAGAGTTTCTCATGGTTTACACAGTCAAAAGCCTTGCTATAGTCGATAAAGCACAAATAGATATCCTTTTCAAGGATCCATCTCACATCCGCAATGTTGAAGCCTGCATAAAAGGCTCCAGTGCCCTGCCCTTTTGAGGCTTTCCTAACCAGGGCTCCACAAATCAAACAAACAGTAAGGATTTGAGGGTTTCTTTGTTTGTTTTATTATATTACATTGCTAGCTCTTTGACTGGGAGCTCTTAAAAGGGTTTTGTGTATATTTTTTAAAGCAAGGTTACTTTCATTTTTGCTGTTTTAGGGGAACTTTCCTTGAGCACAGTAGGTTGCTGAACTCCAGTAACCTCCTCAGGTTTAGAAACTGCTAACACCTAATCAGGAGTTAGTGGGCCTGTTTCCTGAGTGCAGTTGAAGCCTGCATAAAAGGCTCCAGTGCCCTGTCCTTTTGAGGCTTTCCTAACCAGGGCTCCACAAATCAAACAAACAGTAAGGATTTGAGGGTTTCTTTGTTTGTTTTATTATATTACATTGCTAGCTCTCTGACTGGGAGCTCTTAAAAGTGTTTTGTGTATATTTTTTAAAGCAAGGTTACTTTCATTTTTGCTGTTTTAGGGGAAATTTCCTTGAGCACAGTAGGTTGCTGAACTCCAGTAACCTCCTCAGGTTTAGAAACTGCTAACACGTAATCAGGGGTAACATATGGCCGCTCACATATGTTACCCCTAATCAGGGGTAACATAAGTGGCCGCTCGCATCATCTTCTAGCTGCTCATAACAACGTTTAAACTCATCCATAACATCGCACCATCCTACCTCAATAACCTAATCGCTATTCAACCATGCAACAGGAACAGAAGAACCATGAATCTCAACACTCTATGTGTTCCGACCAGCATAAGATCTGTCAAGGCTGAAACAAGCAATAGGGCATTCACATATACAGCACCAATCCACTGGAACCAACTCCCACATGAGTTGAGACTCACAAACAACTTGAGTGAATTTAGACGAAAGCTTAAAACCCATTTGTTTCAGACCCACTACAACCTGACCTAACTGCGATACTCTACCTCAACCAGATGACCTTTGCCTGCCACGGCGGCTTTAGGAATACTGGCATGTAATCATGTATGGATTGTACTTTTTGGCATGTAATCATGTATAAATTGTATATATTGGGCCCCTCCCACGCTATCGCAATCAAATGTATACCCAGATCTGCGTGCCCTAATCAAATGTATATTGTATCCAACTGATTCTCCGTGTTATATAAATCATTGACTAATCAAAAATGTAAATCTGAAAGATCTCGCTGTATTGTACGATACATTATGATTCTGTAAAGTAAACCGCTGCTGATCATAGGAAGCAGCGGTATACAAATGTATACTAAATAAAATAAATAAATAAATATGGAAAGCAGTGTGTATTAATGCCCGAAGCATGGGAAATAAGATCCCTGAAGTTGAAGCTTTGGTGGGAGTGGCTGACTTGGATTTAGTGGCAGTTACAGAAACATGGTTCACAGAAAACCATGACTGGGATGTAACTATACCTGGCTATACTTTATTCAGAAAGGACAGGGTAGGAAGAAGGGGAGGAGGAGTGGCACTATATGTAAAATCTACTATTAAAGCTTTGGAATTACAGAGCTTAAAAGGGAGAGAGGAGGCATTGTGGGTTAAACTAGAAAGAGGGAAAGAGAAATCTATTTGCATTGGTGTGATATACAGACCTCCCTCACAAGAGGAAGAGGTGGACAGAGAGTTAATTGAAGACATACGCAGCATTGCTAGGAAAGGGGAAGTGCTACTGATAGGAGATTTCAATATGCCAGATGTTGATTGGCACATTCCTGCTGCAGTATCATCTAGAAGTAAGGAGATCCTGGATTCTCTACAGGGAGAACTATTTAGGCAATTGGTAACAGACCCCACACGTGAAGGGGCCATACTGGACTTGGTGCTTACCAATGGTGAAAGTGTTTCTGATGTTGTAGTGGGAGATCATTTTGCATCCAGTGATCACCAGATGGTGTGGTTCAGTATTAGGACTAGGGCTGTTAGAATCCATTCCAAGGTGAGGATCTTAGACTTTAGGAAGACTAACTTTGCGAAGATGGGCCAATACCTCAGGGAGTCGTTAGTGGGATGGGAACAGCTGGGGGATGTAGAAAAACAGTGGGCAAAACTGAAAGGGGGTATTTTAAAGACAACCAACCTTTTTGTTAAAATGGTAAATAAAGGCAAAAGGAACAGGAGACTGCTATGGTTTTCGAAGGAAGTAGCTGAAAAAGTGAAGAAAAAGAGGGAGGCCTTCATGAAATACAAGAGATCACAGAGAGAGGAAGACAGGCATCTGTATTTGGAGAAACTGAGAGAAGCTAGCAAAGTAGTCAAGAAGGCAAAGATTCAAAAGGAGGAGGAAATAGCCAATGCAATAAAATGGGGGGATAAGACATTTTTCAGATATATTAGTGAGAAGAGGAAGGGCAAAAGTGGTACTGTCAGACTCAAGGGTGCAGGGGGGAATATGTAGAAGCTGATAAGGATAAAGCGGAATTGCTTAACAAATATTTTTGTTCTGTGTTCACAGATGAAGAACCAGCAGCAGGACCTCAGAAAACACCCACAAATAAGAACAGAAGCGAGGGACATCTTGAACAATGCTCAGAAGACTGTGTTCGTGAGAAACTAGCTCAATTTAAAGTAGACAAAGCGATGGGACCGGATGGGATACACCCTAGAATACTGAGGGAACTTGGGGACGTTCTAGCAACTCCACTGACTGACCTTTTCAATGCCTCGTTGGAGTCGGGAGTGGTGCCAAAGGACTGGAGAGAGGCTCATGTGGTGCCTTTACACAAAAGCCGAAGTAAGGATGTGGTTGAAAACTACAGGCCGGTTAGTTTAACTTCGGTGGTGAGTAAATTATTGGAAACGCTGCTGAAAGAGAAAATAGTGAGGTTTCTGGAGTCCAGCGGATTACAGGATCCGAGGCAGCATGGATTCACCAGAGGCAGGTCTTGTCAGACAAATCTGATTGATTTCTTTGACTGGGTGACCAGGGAGTTGGACCGAGGGAGAGCTCTAGATGTGGTGTATTTAGATTTCAGTAAAGCCTTTGACACTGTTCCTCACAGGTGACTTATAAACAAACTGAGCACCCTAGGGATGGACCCTAAAGTTACTGCTTGGGTTAGAAATTGGTTGGGTGGGAGGCGACAAAGAGTACAAGTAAATGGAGCTCACTCTGAGGAGAAGGATGTTACCAGTGGTGTGCCCCAGGGATCTATCCTTGGTCCGATTCTTTTTAACATCTATGTTAGTGATATAGCGGAAGGGCTGTCGGGTAAGGTTTGCCTCTTTGCGGATGATACCAAAATCTGCAATAGAGTAGACACCCAGGAAGGTGTAGATAACATGAGGAGGGATCTAGCTAAGCTTGAAGAATGGTCTAGAATTTGGCAGCTGGGATTTAATGTTAAAAAATGTAAGGTCATGCATTTGGGCTGCAGCAATCCAAGGGAGCAATACAGTATAGGAGGTGAAGTACTATTGTCCACTAAAGAAGAGCGGGACCTAGGCGTGGTTGTGTCTGATGATCTTAAAGTAGCTAAACAGGTAGAAAAGGCGACGGCAAAAGCTAGAAGGATGCTTGGGTGCATACGGAGAGGAATGGCTAGCAGAAAAAAGGAGGTGATAATGCCTCTGTATAAGTCTTTGGTGCGACCTCATTTGGAGTATGGTGTGCAATTCTGGAGACCGCATCTTCAAAAGGATGTGAACAGGATGGAGTCGGTGCAGAGGGTTGCTACTAAAATGATTAATGGGCTTCATTATAAAGCATATGAGGACAGACGTAAGGATCTTAATATGTACATCTTAGAGGAAAGGCGCAATAGAGGTGATATGATTGAGATGTTTAAATACCTCCATGGCATAAATGTTCAGGGAGAGAGCCTCTTTCAATTGAAAGCAAGTTCTGCTATGAGGGGACATGGGATGAGGGTGAAGGGAGATAGATTCAGGAGTGATATGCGGAAATATTTCTTTACAGAAAGAGTAGTGGATCCGTGGAATAGTCTCCCAGTGGAGGTGGTAGAGATGAGGACAGTAACTGAATTCAAAAAAGCATGGGACCAACACAGAGGATCTCTAAAGGTAAAAAGTGGACTGTTGTAGTTGCTGTTATGGAAGGACAGACTAGATAGGCCATGTGGTCTTTTTCTGTCATCATGTTTCTATGTTTCTATGTTTCTCTCGTTCCTCGCCCTTTCCTGAACCCTGCTTGCCCTTCAGGTAGTTCTTGTTCCAGGTACGGTTGTAGTCTCTTTTGAATAATCTTCAGTAGAATTTTGCTGGCATGTGGGATCAGAGCGATTGTTTGATAATTTCCACAGTCAGTTGGATCACTTTCTTTAGTATTGGTATAAACACAGATCTTTTCCAGTCAGTTGGCCATGATGTTGTCTTCCATATTTCTTGGCAGAACCTTGTAAGTATGGTAACAGCTGCATCAGATTGCTGCAATACTTCTATAGGAATGCTATCAATGCCTGGTGCTTTGTTCTTTGATAAGGCTTTCAATGCTGCTTCAACTTCTTCTTTCATCACCAATGGTTCCCGATCATAAGGTACAGGTTGAAACGGCTGTTGTTCCACTTGGTCTTTATCATATAAAAACTCTGTGTATTCCTTCCACCTTTTCTTGATCTTCTCAGCATCATTCAACATAGAACCTTGAGAATCTTGTAACATTCCATTTCGAGGCTGGAACTTTTTCTTTAACTCTCGTAGCTTCAGGAAAGCCGATCTTGTTCTTCCTCTAATAGTTTCTACTTCTATTTCCTTGCAAGTGTCATTGTAGTACTTTTCCTTGTCCTGTCTTGCTGCATGTTGGAAATCTCTGTTGAGTTCTGCGATACTCTTTCTTTCTCCTCTGGCTTTTTTTTTTTTTTAAATCTTTATTTAAATTTTCAAAATCATACATCAAACTTAAACAGTTACAGCACCCTTCAACAAGAAAACATAAAACAAAACCCCAAAATAAAAACCAAAAGAAGACCAATATCAACTGAAACCCTCCCCCCCCCCACCCTGCTCGCTGGAGGAACTGATAATCACAATTTTACCGGCCCCCACTGCTCTCCCTTATCTAAGCGTATAATGGATAGCTTGAATCAGCAGCACTATCCCCACGGCCAACCTGAGAGCGAGCAATATATTGATCCAGTAAGGACCACCGCTTGAAATGTAACTCCCCGCTCTCAGGTTGGTGGAGTTTACTATAAGTTTTTTCCAACGTGGAATAATATCAAACCTGATGCCACCACTTTCCTAAGCTCAAGTTCTGGAAGTTTTTCCAGTGTTCCAAGATGGATTTGATGGCAATGGCTAACATATAGTTCAGCAGGAAACTTTCACCTTGCAGGACGCCGGCATGCACCGCTGACGATCGGAAAAAGATCATATCCCGTGTCAATTCCCTGGGCAGGTTTAGAATATTGAGCATAAAGGCCCACACTTGCCTCCAAAACCTCTGCACTAAGGGGCAATCAAAAAACATATGGAAAGAGGTGCCGGCCGCCGCTTGACAGGACCAACAAAGGCCCGAAGCATCCTTATCCCATTTGGCTAGTTTCACTGGGGTAATAAATGCCCTATGCAAGAAAAAAAATAAAGATTGTGTGATAGCGGCAGACCGAGATACTCTAGTAATTGGGCCCCATAGGATTTTCCAGAGGTGGAAGGGGATCTGACGAGATAAATCAGACTCCCACACCCGTGTCAGCCCTAACAACTTGTCAGAAACATATTCTCTCCGCAAGGCATACAATTTAGAGGTGGCTCCCAACTGGTCCGAGATATCTTTCAGACCCTTCAGTAATAACCCTTCCGGCGCCAATGCAGTCACTCTAATATTAGAGGAATCTATACAGTGCTTAAGCTGTACCCATTGGAAAAAACTGGTATCTGGCAGAGAAAACATTCTTTGAAGCGTATCAAAATCTCTCCAACCATGCGCACCTACCAGCTGGCCTAACGTCCATAAACCACATTCTTGCCATTTCTTCCATGCAAACATTTTTCCACGAATTCGGAAGCGTGGGTTCCACCAAAGTGGAAGTTGGCCTGAAGGGAGATCGTCCGCGGCGAGCAAGCTGGCCAACTTAACAAAAGCGGCCTGGGTTGACCGAATCACCGCCCAACGAGTGTCTACTCTGGATGCATGGAACCCAGCAAATGAGACAGGGGAAAAGGAGCGGCCAAACGAGCTTCCACCTCGAGCCAAGTAGGTCGAGAATCACGCTCTCCATATACCAGCCACCACGTGCCCTGATGTAAAAGAAAAGCCTGATGATATCCCTGAAAATCCGGGAAATGAACCCCCCCTTCTCCTTAGGAGATTTAAGTTTTTTTGTGGCTATCCGAGGTGGGCGACCATTCCATAAAAATCAGATCAGGAGTCTCTCAAGTTTCCTGTAGAATGTAGACGGTAGTGTAAAAGGCATCATACTAAGTACATAATTAATCTTAGGGGCTAGGGTCATTTTAATTACTTCCAGTCGGCCCCACCAGGACAATTGAAGGGGGGACCAAGCAGCAGATTTCCGCTGTATCAGCTGTATTAACTCCTCACCATTCTTGTGAATCATGACATCTACAGCGACGTTATACCACGTACCCAAATATTTCACACTATCCGTCACCCATTTAAAAGGAAAAGGGGTCATCTCTCCTGCAGAAGGGTAACAATTTAGTGGGAATGCCACAGAATTAGACCAATTAATCTTATAGCCAGAAACTCTGGAATAGCCGTCGATCAGGGCCAATAGATGCTTAATCTCAGAAGGCCGGGTAAACAAGAGTATATCATCCGCGTAGGCAGAGATCTTTACTTGTAAGTCCCCCGCGGACACCCACCCAATTCTTTATTCTGTCGGATAGCAATGGCAAGCGGTTCCAGGGCTAGATTAAACAATAAGGGGGAGAGTGGACAGCCCTTCCTAGTACCTCTATGTAAGGGAAAAGAGCGGGACAAAAAACCGTTTGCATGAATGCGGGCGGAAGTTTTAGCGTACAACACTTTTACTTTATTCACAAAACCATCACCTAATCCAAACCAGTCCAGGATAAAAAAAAGAAAAGGCCACTCCAGTCGATCAAAAGCCTTCTCTGCATCGAGGGAAAGAGCTACGTACGGGCTACTGTTCGTCGCCGCGATTTCCATCAGGTCACAGAGAAGGCGACCGTTATCCACGGTGGATCTCCCAGGGACGAACCCACATTGGTCCGGGTGAACTAGCTCCCCAATAACTGCAGCTAATCTCTTTGCCAAAATACTTGCATAGATTTTATAATCTGCATTTAGAAGAGAAATGGGTCTGTAATTCGCCACTTGACTGGGATCCTTACCCGGCTTTTCAAGGACCGTAATAGTAGCCTCAGAGAAGTTACCAGTCTGAGCCTGATCTTTCTCTATCTCCGAAAAATATATCAGTAAGTAAGGGGTCAACTCTTTGCTAAAAACTTTATAGAATTCAGAAGGTATCCCATCCGGCCCCGCAGCTTTCCCGGATGAAACAGCCTTAATTGCCGTAACAAGCTCCTCATGCGAAAAGGATTTACCCAACTGCTGGGCTGAGGCCTCTTCCAAAATGGGATGTGGCAAATCATCAACAAAGCCGGAAAATTCCGCTACACCAGTCTGTAACTCAGAGGAATACAGCTGACTGTAAAATGTGGAGAATTCGCCCACAATCTGATCGCTATCCGTCAGGCACTCACAGCTACTATTAGTAATAGAAGCAATTCTTGACCTGGCTTGCTTACCCCCAACCCTATTCGCCAACAGCTTCCCAGCTTTATTGCGCTCGACATGGAACCTAGCTGATTGCTTTAGTAAAAGGCGCTCCACTTCGGAGCTAAGCACCTCATTATATTGAAACCGTAGGCGCTGCAATCTAGTCAAAATTCCCGGCTCCTTGTGTTGTACCCACAGTCGTTCACCCGCTTTAATTTGCATCTCCGAGTGGAGGAGTGGTCTAGTGGTTGGGGCAAGGTACTTCAGGCCAGAAGGTCGGGGGTTCAAATCACACTAGAGGACAGCAACCTTGGGCTGGAAGGACTGGGGTTTCTAGTCCCACAGGTGCTCCTTGTGGTCTTGGGCAAGCCACTTAACCCTCCATGGCCCATGTTCCCTGTAAGTATTAGCGTATTTGTCTCATATCCCCTCATGTTAAATGTATCCCCCAATTGTGTTGTGACCACTTTGATTGAAGGATAAGGTGGTATACAAAACTGTCTAAATAAAAATAAATAAAATAAATCTCTAAGGCCTGCAGCCGGGCTTTCCACCTCTTAGACTCCTTGATTCCATAGCTAGTAATTACGGCCCTAAGCGAGGCCTTACAAGCCTCCCACCAGGCCCAATTAGCAGAGTCACCAACCCTGTTAGCAGCGAAGTATGAGGTAATAGCGGTCCGTATTTCCTCCTGAAAAGAGGACTCGGCCAACCATGCCCTGTTAAAAGACCAAACGCTGCCGGGCCACTCCATTTCAGCCACCTCCACGGTCACCGAAATCGCTGCATGATCTGAGACCGACCGGCTGAGAATACTTGCTTCACAGCTGCCAGATACCAGTGGTTTAGAGATCAAGAAAAAAATCAATACGAGAAGAAGAGTGATGCATTGGGGAAAAAAAGGAGAAATCTTTCTCGCCAGGATGAAGCAACCTCCAAATATCCACCAAGCCACATGCATCCATCAGAGAGGAGAGCGCTAAGCTTGCTCTAGAGGGGCGCTCCACTCTACCGGGGTTCCTATCAATCAAGGGTTCCCTTACCATATTAAAGTCCCCCCCCATAATTATGTGAGCCCCACTATCTTTCTGCACAACCCCACTTAAAGCCCGGAAAAAGTCGGGGTCATCACTATTGGGTCCATATACGTTTAAAAGAGACAACGGAACCTTGCCCACCATTAACTGAGAAAAGGCCCACCTCCCACAAGTATCCTGACTTCCATTCAAGAGTTGAAAACCCAAGGAGGACCTCATCAAGGTCGCGACCCCATTTTTCCTACCAAGCGCAGGGGAAGAACCCACCAACTGATAATGCTTGTCCGCTAGCTTAACCGTTTCCTGCGGAGATAGGTGCGTTTCCTGCAGAAAAATAAAATCAGCATGCAAACGTTTACAGTATGTTAAAATCTTCTTACGTTTTATAGGAGACTTGATGCCCTTCACATTGAGGGAAACAATCTTCAAACCATTAGCCATCCCACCATAATATGATAGTACATAGAAGCACGGTGAAAATTAAATAAGTACCCCACCCCACTGATATTCCCCCGAGAGCCATCCCTACCCCCCCCCCAACATAATAAAAAATACACAAAGGGTCAGACAACGGGACCACTATTAACGCATAGGGTAGCCCAAGCCCCTACATTACCCTCATAATTCCCACCACCCACCAACAAGTTGACATCGCTTATCATGGTTAACAACAGTATCAAATATCTATTGCATGAAACTATTCCAAACTTTAGGCTATGCCGGACAAAATCCACACTCCAAGACCCCATTCTCAGTGAGGAGGCCAGAGAAGGAAAATAATCGAATCAGTAGCGCCACACGCAATCTTGCAGAGACTCCAAATCCAGAGATGCGGCGCCGCTCCACTACCAAAGCGCAAAACCAGAAAGTGCTTAAGATTGTTGCATCATCAGTGCCTCTTGCTCCTCAACGAAATGTAGCAAAGCGCCAGGATCCTCAAATGACTTAGTAGCATTGTTTAAAGTAACCTTGAATCTCGCCGGGCTGAACAGGCCATACCACGCCTGCAAACGTTGCAGCCGAGGCCGCAAAGCCAGAAATTGCCTCCTTTTTTCCACTGTGTGTTTGCAGAAATCAGCATAAAAATATACACGTTGCCCTTCATATTGTAGAGGCTGCCGCGCCTTAGCAGCGGCAAAAATCTGAATCGAGTGCTGGTGTCGCAGCAAGCACAATATTAATGGCCGTGGGCGTTTATCATGAAGGTTAGGGGAGGACGGGATACGGTGCGCCCGTTCGATCTCCAGTGGGCGGACAAACTCAATGTTAAGGAGTTGTGGAATAAAACTCTCCAGAAATTGAATAGGATTGCCTCCTTCCACGCCCTCCTTTAATCCAACAATCCGAATGTTATTGCGCCTGGCCCTATTGCTCATATCCTCCAAGTTATCTTCCAGCCAGTGCAGCTTACGGAGAGCAGAGGGGAGACTCTGTAATTGTGCCGCATGGCCTGCCACTGAAGACTCCATCGTGTCCACCCTGGTAGACAGGGACTGTAGTTGTGTCCCCAGCTCTTTCAAATCCGATTGGAGTTCCATAAGCGAGTCCCCGTTGGAGTCTACTCGACTGCTTATGGCCCTGACTTCTTTCAATAGTTCCCGGATCCCTTCCGACGATTCTTGTGGCAGCGCCGTTTTATTCGGCGAGAGAGGATCCGATTTAGATCTTTTAGACCCAGCCGTAGTAGGGGGAGCAAAGTCCAGTCGTGTCTGCTTACTCCCAGCCATCTTCCAACACTCCTACAGCCAAAAATCACCCCTCCGAAATAGGTAGTGGTCGGGAAAAAACAGGATTTGATGACCGGGGCCTAGGAGAACAGCTCTTACACCTCCATGCTGGATCCGCGCTGGCTCCGCCTCCCTTTCTCCTCTGGCTTTAGCTTCTCGGCGTTTCTGGGCAATTTTCAGAGTTTCTTCCGTCATCCATTTTGGCCGTTTTTGCTTTTTCACCTTTTGTAGAGACTTCTCGCTTTCTTCCAACACAACCTTCTTGATGTCATTCCATAACTCTTCCGGAGCTCTGTCATTTGTATCTAAAGCAGCAAATCGATTTTGCAGGCAGTCTTTAAATTCCAGTGGTATATTCTCAAGGTCATATTTTACTGCATTCATGAGTGGTTTGCTCTTTTTCAACTTTAGCTTGAGTTTGCATACTAGTAGTTGATGATCTGTACCACAGTCAGCTCCAGGTTTTGTCTTTGTTGATGATACAGAGCTTTTCCATCGTTGACTTCCACAGATGTAGTCAATTTGATTTTTATACAATTTATTGGGTGAAGTCCATGTGTACAGTCGCCGCTTGTGTTGCTGGAAGAAGGTGGTTGAGATGAATAGATCATTGGTCTTACAGAATTCTATCAGTCTTTCTCCAGCTTCATTTCTGTTGCCAAGTCCATATTTTCCATCTACTTTGCCTTCTTCTTTGTTGCCAACGTTTGTGTTCCAGTCACCCATGACTATCAGGATATCCTGTTTGCATGTTCTGTCAATTTCAGCTTGTACTTGTTCATAGAAAGCTTCAATTTCATTCTCTTCTGCAGCTGTTGTTGGGGCATATACTTGAATTATAGTTGTGTTGATAGGCAATCCTCATAGACGAACAGAGATTAAGCGTTCGCTGACTGCATTGTATTTCATTACAGTTCTTGCAAGTTTCTTCTTTATTATAAATGCAACACCATTTCTTCTTTGTCTTTCATTTCCAGCATAGTAGACCATGTGATCATCAGATGCAAAGTGCCCAATGCCAGTCCATTTCAGTTCACTGACACCCAACAGATCAAGTTGTATACCTTCCATTTCATTCTTGACCACCTCCAACTTCCCTTGGTTCATGCTTCGTACGTTCCATGTTCCAATGTGTAAGACATCTTTACAGCTTCTGACTCTCATTTCATGCGCACCTTAGGTTAAGGCATCTTAACGTCCTTAGAGCACCTTAACTTAGGGTCCTTAACCTAAGATGCCTTAGGTTAAGGTGCCCTAAGGGCTTTAAGGTGCCTTAACCTAAGGTACCTTAGGCTAAGGTGCCTTAACCTAAGGTGCCTAACATTAAGGTGACCTAAGGACATTAAGGTGCCTTAAGTTAGGGCGCCTTACAGCCCTTAGGGCACCTTAAAGCATGTTTGTCAGCCTTAATGTGCCCTAAAATGCATACTTGTCACCTTAACATGCGATGTCCCATTAACATGCTTTAAATGGCCAAGGCCCCCTGTTAACGTGCGTTAAACGGCCGATTGCTCCCTTTATGCCAGAATGCCCTCTACCTGCCCACTGCCTTTTATACATTAACGCTGCCATTACTGCTGGTAACTTTACTGCAGTTTAGTAATCATCTCCCAAAGGGGGTTATTATGTGCTATGAATAGCGGGGATGGATGACCCAATGGGACGTCCATCCCCTCTATTCATGCTGGATCCTGCCCCCGACTAACTTCCCCATCGGTTGTGTGGGAAAGTTAGACAGGGGCGGGGAAGGGGCAGCCTGGGGGCGGAGTCTGGGCAGGCAGTGGGTGGTTGCTGGTCC